>JAHKKF010527230.1:0-16882 GCA_019740295.1 Labeo calbasu
ACAAAGAGTGAAAAATTTAAGGGGGTCTGAATACTTTCCGTACCCACTGTGTATATATATATATATATATATATATATATATATATATATATATATATCCCCTGGTGAGCAAATGATGCAGTGCATCTTTTCTTCAAATACATTTGAACTTTTCAACAGCATTTTTTTTGGTGACCAATTCCTTTAAAGGAAAAGCTCACTCATTAATAAGTATGCTACCCTCGTCCAAAATGGAATGGCAAGCAGACTATTCACTGAATAAACTAAAATGATGAGGTCACTTACAGATTCAGTCTCCATATTGTGGTGCTCTGATGAGTCTTTGATTTGCTCCTCCTCTGGCTCTCTCTTCACTTCAGGTACAGTTTCTGCTGAAACATTGTGGCTTTCCTTCTCTTCCTGCTCCTCAGCTTTAACAGTGACATGCGCATCCACTTTCATCTTCTTGACAGAAGGTTCTTCCTCTTTCTTATCCTTACTTTTCCCAGAGGAGCTGCTCTGGGTCTCAGACTCTCCGGAGCGCTCCCTCTTCAGTGGCCGTTTGTCCTCAGGCTCTGGGACTGGAGGTCTGTGTCTGTGAGAGGGTTATATTTTCAAAACACATGCCATGGAAAATTCTTTGAAAAGAAAAATCAGAAGAACCTGAATTTCCAACTGACCCATTTTTGAGTTGCTTATATTTCCTGCTCACATAGACGAGCAGTCTTTTGCCTTCAAATTTAGGTCGATTTTCCTTGTAGGCCTCTGCCATTTTCTCAGCATCTTCCCATCTTTCCATCTCAATGAAGCACTGGGCAAAAATACCACAAATATCATAAACACTATATCTACTTAGCTTGTGCATCCACCATAAAGTGTCAAATTTTCACGTTACCTCATTACGTATTCGGTTCAGATAATATCTCTTGACTTTTCCAAACGGTTCTGCGATTTTCAGAAGTAATGCATCAGAGCCTTTGAAGGGTGGAATATTACGAATGTAGAGGACTCGGCCACTCTGTAGAAATTGCACATAAGCATTGGCGTTAGAATCTGCCCCTTTTAGATTCACAGGAGAGATCAAGCAATAGTTCACCCAAAAATGAATTTACAATTCATTTACTCACCCTCAGGCCATCCATAATGTAAATGACTTTTTTCTTCAGTAAAACAGTAAAACTGAAACCAGCAATACTTGATGATTCATAAAATGCAAGTCAGAAGCTGCTAATATTATATATATATATATATATATATATATATATATATATACACATATATATATACACATATATATATACACACATATATATATATATATACACATATAGAAAAGCAAATTATAGAAACAAAAAATTAATTCCCAGGGNAAACTGAAACCAGCAATACTTGATGATTCATAAAATGCAAGTCAGAAGCTGCTAATATTATATATATATATATATATATATATATATACACACATATATATATACACATATATATATACACACATATATATATATATATACACATATAGAAAAGCAAATTATAGAAACAAAAAATTAATTCCCAGGGCTTCTGATGATATATTGAGGCCTTATGAAGCAAAACAATCGGTCTGTGCAAGAAATTGAACATTACTGACAACATTATCACCTGTAAACCAGAGCGTCAGGCAGATAGTCTAGACAGACTAGTTTGTTTACATAATCACGCAATGATACAATGTATTGCAACTATATTATTAAAGCACCCAATAATGATGTGAAATGTGTATGTTTTACATGTATAAAGCATATAAAGTGAATAAACCAGTCTTCATCAGCTCATCTTTTCACATAAACAATGAGAAACCAACGATAAAAAATCCAGTGATAAAGTTGATCTTATGTTGCTCTCTCGCATCAAAATCCACCAATATATTTTTATAGAACAGTTTTGTAAACAAGCTTGATCTGTGCATATTTCTCTCCTGTTCGCAACTTTTTCACAGGTGAAAGCAATAATATGGATAGAGGATTGAAGGTTTGAAGGTTAAAAAAAAGTCTTAATAATAGATTTGTTTATTACAAACACACCTTTTTGCTTCACAATATGTGAATTAATGGACTGGAGTGGTGTGGATTACTTCTGAATTATTGTGATTTTTTTAATCAGCTGTTTGGACTTTCATTCTGACGGCACCCATTCACCATTCGAGAAAAAAGTGATGCAGTGATGCATTTCTCCAAATACAGTTCTATTACTTTAAATGTCCTGAGGGTGAGTTTCAGCATTTTTTTTTTGGTGAACTATTCCTTTAAAGGGAGAGCTCACTCATAAATAAGCATGCTTCCCTAGTTTGTTTACATAATCATGCAATAATGCAATGTATATATTACTAAACATTAAATGTTTTTAAATGTATAACACATATATATAAAGTGAATAAACTAGCCATTATCAGTTCACCTTTTCACAACCATTCAATTTGTCTTTTAATTCAAGTGTTAAGAACCAGTAGAACCGGTACACACATGCACATATCAGCAGCTCATCGGAGGAACTGGAGCGCTGAATGAGTTGGCAAAAACCAGCATCGTAGGATCATATATGCTGGCATTTTGGCTCCTTTCAGGTCGGATTAACTGCTGCTCAAGCTGTGAACTGTTTCAGACGATTCAGTCCAATTCGGTCAACTGGTTCAAATAGTCCACCAAAAAGAACCGATTCAAACGAATGATTCGTTCGTGAGCCGGACATCACTCTGGACCATTTGCCTCAGGCTCTGAATTACAGGTAATAATGTTGTAAATAATGTTTAGTTTCTTGCACAGACCAATCGTTTCAATTCATAAAAAAAAAAAATCTATATATTGCCAGGAGCCAAAAGTATTAATTTTGTGTTCCTTGACATGCTTTTTTTTTTTTTGCTGACTTGCATTTTATGAATCACCAAGGGCCACAGTTTCAGCTAAAAATATTCTTTACTGTTCTACAGTTATTGGATGGCTCGAGCGTGAGTGAATTATCAGCAAATTTTTATTTTTGGGTGAACTATCCCTTTAATAAGCCCAAATCTTACCTGGATGGTTGGATAGGTGTGTGAATGATAGACCTTTACAGGTTTTCCACACACAGATGGCATGACATTTCCACTGTAGAAACTAGCCATTGCTCTTGCCTCTTGTTCATTGGAAAGCTCCAAAAAGGCCTAAGAGCACAACAACAACAACAACAACAAATCTTCAGGCTATTTGAGCATAATGCATTGCACACAGACAGTCATTTACAACTGACAAAATGACAAAAACAACAAAAACATTCCCTCAAGACAATCTGCAACAAAATAAATGCAGCTTGTCATTAAATATTAATCATTTGTACATACATCATTAAATGATCTAGCATCAAAAATGTGTGGATAACTAGACTAAACAGAACATCCTAGAGCTGTTACCTCAGGCCTCACATCCAAAACCAGGTGCCGCACGACTTTACCAAATGGCTTTGCAAGAGCAAGGACTTCATCCAGATAACCGTAGCCACGTTTAAACCCAATGACATTCACAACTCTCAATCCCTACAATTAGAAAACACATATTAATGTCTCATGCAAATCCATGTTTAGTCACTAATTGCAAATTGTTACAATACATATGCATGAAATAAAAGACTTACTCCACTATCCTTAGAGCTTCCTGAAACATACAAGATGAGAAAAGGCATCAGAGAAAAATTATGCTTAAATCAATAGCTATTTCAAGATTACAGTTTCATTCAAAACTCTGGGGTCAATAAGATTTTTCAATGTTTTTGAAAGTTTATGCTCACCAAGGCTGCATTTATTTGATGAAAAATAAAAAGTCTTGAATGCCACTTTTAAAGCATCCTTGGAGAATAAAAGTATTTATTTTTCTTACGGACCCCCTTTTTAATAGTAATGTACATTATTTAGTAAAGTTAACACTGATTTCAATTTTTGGGTGTCAACCTTTGTTCTGTTTGTTCTGGCTAGTTAAAGTCGTCAAAGTCAGAGAGCATTGGCATTGTTTTAGATTTTACTGATAATATACTTATTTTAACACTGTAGATCAGAGGTGTAGACGCAACCATGTTCCTGGAAATTGACCTTCCTGCAGAGTTTAGTTCCAATCCTAATCAAACACACCCGTCTGTAATTATCAAGTGCTCCTTCAGATTCTAATTAGCTGGTTCAGGTGTTTGGTCAGGGTTGGAGCTGAACTCTGCAGGAAGGTCAATCTCCAGGACCATGGTTGAGCACCCCTGCTGTAGACTCAATCCAAAGACAAGACCCTTGTCATGGATCACCGCAAAAGCCACTGACATTGCTCAAGAGCATTACCTGATGTGCTTCTAGATTTGGACTTCGAGTCTTGTTTCTCTGCGTCCTCCTCTTCTGCTAGCTCATCAAGAGTAACAAACTCATCTATGTTCTCAGGGAAATCCGTTTCATTTTGACTCTCCTAGAAGCAGACACAGATAGAGTCAAGTGAACCGCAGGTCAAAACAGTGAAAACATGCAACTTATATTAAATATTATTAGTGCACTCCAAAACAAGACTATTTACACTGTGATGAATAGTGGCTGTCAAGCACCAAAGAGGACAAAAGCGCAACAAAGTGACATACAATTGCACAGCTTCTGAAGACTTGGAATACAGCAGATGAGGGATACAGACTATTAAAAAAAACGTAGAATTGGTTAAAGGTGCAGTAAGTGATTTGAGAAACGCTGTTGAAAGTGTATCGGATCGAGCGCCAAAACACTTGCAGCCAATCACCAGCAAGGGGTGTGTCCACTCAGGATGGGGGAGGTGCCTGTTGCACAACATGTTTGTGGATTCAAGGGGCGGAGCTATCAAGATGGGTGGCGTGACGCTCATTTGACCTCTCATTTGAAATATTAACAATTTCTCAGAAATCGTTTACTCCACCTTTAACTGTAATTAAGCATACTATATCCAACTTATTCTTCAACGCGGAAGTAAGCCTATGGGCAAGACTTCCGGTTTATTATCCGCTGTAGGGAAATAACGAGAAGAATAACAACGTGCAGTAAACTATAAAACGGTATGCACTACAAACCAGTGTGTTCAGAATTAAGATAACATTAAAATTATATAGTACGTTATATAGTACGACACACTTCTGTATTGTACTGCTAAAAATAGCTGGACGCGAATGAGACTGGAAGCCACACCCATACAATTTATAAATGGCCACGCCCACTCTTATGGGAAAAATCAGGTGGATATGGTGAAAAATTGTAAAGTTTATTATACTGAAAATTCCACTCAGGAAAAACTAAGAATTACCATATAATTTACAGTGCAAAGCAGTAAAAAGGACAGTCCCTGCATGACATTTTTAAAGGTAAAAAACACACTTTGGCAGTTCAAGAAGATTGGTATATTATTATTATTATTTCACTTAATGAAATATGCAGTTTTTAAGTTGTAAAAAATACAGATATTAACATGCAATTCTGTAAAACTGGAAACAATGCAACTGTATTTTTTTAAGTTGAATTTCTGGCAACCACGTTATTTTTTACCATGTACTTTTTAATTATGCTGTTTTTGGTCCTTTTAGGAGCTTGACAACCTCTGAACACTGTATGCTTTCGTTACGTGGAAAATATCTAAATGAATATTTCTTCACGTACAACTTTAATTTTTCATTGAACTATCCCTGTAACAAAGAATTAGGCAGTGGTATTTCAGATTATGTGCTAAATCTCCTACCTGCTCTGCATTGTCCTCTTCAGCACCCTCATCTTCAGCTTGTTCTTCATTCTGTTCCTCGTGCTCTTTAGGAAGATCAGAGGCGTTCTCCTCCTGCTCTGCCTCAGAAGCTGCAGGTTCCTCCAGCTCAGTCTCTTCCTGTTTTTCATCAGCATCCTCTTGGTTCTCTGCGGTCTCTGCATCATACGAAGCATCTCTGGCTTGCTCTGCATCAGGATCCTCCTCCTCCTCCTCCTCCTCCTCCTCTTCCTCTACATTGGTGTCATCAATATCTTCTTGCTGTTCACCAGCTTGCTCTGGATCACCGGACAGTTCGACATCATCTGCATCTGCTTCTTCAAAGCCCTCTTCGTCTCCATCACGTGCTTCCATAACATCAGCGTCTTCGTCTCCTGACCCATCGCCTACGGCCTCTGCTTCCTCAGCCTTTGGTTCCTCTTTCTCATCAGAGCCCTCTTTGGATTTAGATGTGGAGGAGGACCTCTGGGACTTCGATGAAGGTTTATCAACAGTTCTGCTGGTGGTACTGCTGCTAGTGCTGCTTTTACGGGGAGGTGCTTCCCTTGGTTGGTCGCCCTTGCCTGGTGGGACCCTGAAAAATCAAGCACATTTACAGCACATCTGGTTTTGTTGTTTGTCTTTTTAAAAATATAAGTGGTTTCTCTTGATAGGAAGGACAACTTACGTTAGTGTCTTGTACTTTGTGCAGATGTTTAGCCGTATGGATCTTCTATTGATAGTCAAAGGATTGAGAGTGTAGTACTTCACCAACATCTCGGCATCCTCAGGATTGCTCAGTTGAATAAATGCCTGTTTTAAAAGAAGTTAAAAGTAAGAAAAGTTCCTTTTATTGCAAAGGCAAGATAATTCTGGTCTAAAAGAGATTCATAAAACAGGACATATTTTAAAGATGCATGCAATATATGTAACTTACCTCATCGTTTAGAAAGAGATGTTTCTCAACCGTGCCAAATCTACGAGCTATTGTGAGGAGCTCCATTTTCTTCTCACCACCTCGTGGCAAATTGGAGAAAAATACCACCTGGCTGACTGCTCTCTTCATGGGCCTAGTTTCTCTGTCCGGCCTTCCGCTTTTCTTTATCGATAAAGCAAATAAGCTTAATTGAACTGACTGGTTGATTTGCTTAACATCTTTTTACTCATAAAAAAAAACACTCTTACCTCAATAGCCATCAGTTCCTTTGACAAATAAATGTGTATCTCTTTCCCATGTAAAATAGCGGGTTTACGTTGGTAATAATTAGCCATGGCCAAAGCCTCTTCATGAGTCTGCATCTCCAGGAAAGCCTTTGAAAAACACAACAAATGAATTTTGAAGTTATAAATAATGCCATTATTTACCCAGAACAGATCATTTGTATAGACAATTATGAGCATTCACCTTCCAAATTGGGGAAAAATCATGTTATGACTTTTGATCTTGAATCACTGTTCATACATGTGGGTCATTGATAAATAAGGATTTTTGACAGGCCAATTTTAAAATACAAAAAAAAAAAAAAAAATACATCTGTTGTACTTGTTCAAACATTAAGAATGTTGTGTACACAAATTCAAATTTAAAATTATGTAATTTGAGTGTTTTTCTCAATTAATTGGTCATAGCTTAAAAAAAAAAAAAAAAAGTCATGTGGTGCGACCATGATTTATATTGCAATTAATTCATTTCCTAAATGTGCTTAAGTCTTTTTTAAGTGTTTAGAAAAAGTATATGCATTTATTTTGAGTTCTTGTAAATAATGATTTCATATTTTTGTTTTAGAATTTAAGAGTTGCCTTCTTAAATGTAGTTAGCAGACTTGTAAATTCCTGTAAATTGCATAGAACTTCTAAAAATGTTTTAAAAATACCATTCACTTAAGCATGCTGAAGCAGTGAAGCATATTTCAACCACATAAATGATATATCTTATTTTTATTTTAATACTTATTACTTAATAATTATTGGTCACTCCACATGATGAGTGGTCGCTCCAAACGACGCAAAGGCCTTATATCATTAAAAACCTATTTAAAAAGTGCAGCACATGACCTGACATGGTCCCACTTTATATTAAGTGGCCTTAACTACTATGTACTTGCATCAAAAAGTAAGTACAATGTACTTATTGTATTGCAAAGCACTTTTGCTGCTATCGAGGTGGGATATGGGTAAGTTTAGGGAGAGGTTTGGTGGTATGGGTAGGTTTAAGGGTGGGTTAAGGTGTAAAGGATGGGTCAACAGGAACACCAAATCCGTAATTTTTGTCTGACAAACAAACCAGACAGGAGAGTAGATCAAAGTCGGTGGACTTGAACGTGAAAAAATTGTGTATTGACATCTTTTCACAGATGAAACAAGATACATTTTGATGTTTTCATGTGATCATGTTAACAACAGTTATGGCCGGACAGTCGCGCCACAAGATATGGCATCTTAATGCGTTTAAACCAATTTTTAACTGAAAAAAAAATGTAATCTGACAGAAAATGTAGGCGTCATCACATTGACCCATGTACAAGCATTACCTTGTTCTTCAGTATTAGATGTTCACAGATGGTGCCAAAGGGTTTTGCCAGGGCAAACAGGCTGTTTGGAGACATCGGTTTCCTTTCGTATTTTGCCACGACCACCCTGCTTCTTATCTAAAACAAAAACATTCATAAGTTTACAAGCGCCATGATAACCATCCACTTAATCAAAAGATCTAATGCAAAAAACTGCAGGTGCATTCGCAATGCAACAAAACTGATGGACTGATTTTAAAGGGGCAGTAATATTGACAGCTGGAGGTTGAAATGGGTACTGCAGTTCAAATTTGAAATACTTAAAGAGTCACTCCTCTTGCCCCCTCTTTCTCAGACCTGACTTTCATGTGGGTTGCCAGATTGAGGACACAACACGAACAAGCACAACTGAGAGTGAAAGGCAACGAGCCTTATGCTGTAAGTTGATTTATTCATGTTTTAATATGCCTCTGGTCATAGAGGTTTTTAGAAGGATGCTGAGGCTTTTTAAGTCGGGTAGAATCTACCATTTTTGATTCAGTTCGTTCGCTGGCTTCCATGGCTGCAATACACTGTGTTTTCCAACAACTGGCAACCCACGTTGCCAAAATTCTATTGGGTAAACTGGAAGTGGGTGGAGTTAGACCAGAAACAAAAGACATTCCGACATAAAACACATTTTGCAAGTAGAATAACTGACTACATTGATTTTCTGAGAAACAAGTATTTGAATTTAGCCTGTTTTCTTAACATCTGCACACATATTATGGTATTTATATGCTTTAGCACAGTCAAATTACATACAACACCTTTAACAGTAAAAAAAAAACAAAACAAAACAGATAACGTCCAGTGGATTATTACCTTGGGTGGTGCTGATGAATATGACGTCATTTTACTCGTCATTCCCATACTAGAATCAGATCCTGAAAAATTAAATTACCAAAATTAGACAGTGCATCACACAAGAAAAGTGTCTGTCAACTTCATGTTCAATATACTGTTTTTCTTAAACAGTGAAACCCACAGAAAGACAAATACATTTCAGACTGCTCTTAAGGACATTGAATGAAAATGGATTGCTGATTCAGCAAAACGATTCACTTGTAGACAAGATAGTGAACAGGATGTCCGCTGTCTAAAGTAATCGTTTTACACCAGACTACATCCTTTCACAGATTTATTACCCCAGGTGGAGCTCATCCCTGTTCTTTGTAGACTGGCACCAATTGGAGCTGCCCCCAGCAAGCCATCCGAACGATTTTTTGTGTCCAGTGAAAGGGACGTCGACCTGAGAGGAATTTATTTTTAATGCTTTAAAGCTTAGGTCTTATTTATAAAAAAGCAAGATGCATCATACTTATGAAAGAAGCATTTGAAAAACAACTAGTAACATACTTGCGACTAGAGGGCAATTGAGGATCCCAGTCCGGGTACCTATAAAACAAGAGGAACAATTTTTAGGTCCTTTGAAATTGCTGAGCTCTAAATGTAGAACACTTGAATCACAAAATCAGTTTCAAAGACTGCAAGAACAAAAGTTAGCAACCATGTCTGTAAATCCCACATGGCAACTTTAATATGCACTAAAATTATAGGCTCTCATATGTGACCCTGGACCATAAATCCAGTCATAAGGTCAATCTTTTGAAATCTAGATCTGAAGAGCTGAATAAATAAACTTTTCATTGATATACAGTTTGCTAGGATAGGACAATGTTTGGCTGAGATACAACTATTTATTTGGAATCTGAGGGTGCAAAAAAATCTAAATATTGAGAAAATCACATCCAAATTATCCAAATTAAGTTCTTAGAAATGCATATTACTAATCAAAAATTAAGTTTTGATATATTTACGGTAGGAAATTTACAAAATACATTCATGGAACATGATCTTAACTTAATATCTTAATGATTTTTGGCATAAAAGAAAAATCTATAATTTTGACCCATACAATGTATTTTTGGCTATTGCTACAAATATACCTGTGATACTTAAGATTGGTTTTGTGGTCCAGGGTGACATATAGGAAAATCATCTCTGAGGGTGCACATATTAAAAAAAAAACAGAAAAAAAAACAAAACGTTTTTTATGTTTGCTTTTCGATTATACTTTATATTAGAAGTAGGCTGAAGTCTGCATTCAAATAACTAAAAGGATCAATATCTTTGTTAAACAAGTATGAATTTGGACGGGTCCACTTTGATTGATTAATGGTGACATACTGAATTTCTTCATAATTTCTTATAATCCCCTGGTGTTGTTTGCATGGTCAAAAATGATTATTTTTTATTTAAATGACATGATTCATGTTCTCTTTTAAAGAAGAAACGTGGCACATTATTGTTGAAGTTAAAAAAAGTGGAAAAAAACAAAAGTTCTAAAAGTTTATTATTATATAAAAAAAAATGCACAAAAAAACTATTTGAAAAATTTCAGAAAAAATATATACATTTCGAAAACATGTTTTACTCTAAAACCACTAGAAAAATCAAGTTATGTTACAATTTTGAGAGTGATGGGTAAAAAAAATAGTTGTCAGTAAGATTTTGTTTGGGTGCAGTACCAAAATTTTCCACTAGATGAATCTAGCTTTCCATTTGTTACCAAACCAAGTTTTGTACCATTCCAATGAAGAATTTTTTTTTAAAAACCTAAATGCAACAATACCAGAGGGTTCATTTAAAGGCTTTGCTTACCCAAAAATGAAAATTCTGTCATTTATTAATACGCCGTCATGTCATTAAAGTAAAGTGAATTTGCAGAAAAACAAATGAGGTTTCACATAAATTTCTTTATAACTTTATAACTATCTTAAAGACCCAAAGTGGAACTGCACCTACTGGAGGCGAAATCTTTCAATGTGTGACTGAACAGTTTACCAGTTTTCACAAAACAGTCCACTTACATTTGCAGAAGGAGTCTGCGGTTTTCAGAGTGACGAATCCCATTTGTGTGCTGAGTCCATTCCTTCACAGACACAGGAAAGGGTGAAAAAAAAATATCCTTAACATATTGAAACAACACTGCTTGTGCATCACAGTAAATTAGCTGTAAAATCTAAACAATTCAAGGCTTGATAAACTGGCTCAAAGCTAACTTGACAAGCTGTCCTTTGACCTGCGACAATGGATCTGAAATGAGTTCTACATACTGACTGTCCTAACTGGAGCCAAGCATAAAGACCAAAGGTCAGTAATACAGTTAACAACAGTTCATATTATAGATGTCCAAATGAAATTTATGGCCATTTTATTGTACACCAATTTGATACTAAGGTGTGCTGATTTAAATGCAACAAATGGTGTATAAAGAGGGTCTTCTTCAATAAGCAGGACACAAGAAGAAGAAAGTGTGTGTGCAGGAGGCAAGCGGCTTGAATTACTCACCATGACAGAGTGCACATCAAAATCACAAAGGGAGCACACATGGGGAAACATGATTGGCATGACTCCCAAGAAATCCTGCACTTTTCCCTGAGACGGGGTGCCCATTCTTCTCTGCATGAACATGTCGTCAGATGTCGATGACGTCGACATGCCAAGGCTGCGGTAGGAGTCATGGGAAAGATCGGAATACTGGCGGTCTCTGCCGCTACCGCTGCTGTAATCTAACATGTCGTATCCACGACCAGACGTTTCTTGCATGGAAGCGTAACCGAAGTCGCTTTGCGAGCGGCTTTGAGACTGTCCTCCGGAACGGTCCAATCTCCCGCCCTGCGAGCCGCTCCAGTCGTCTCGGCCGCCTCTGTACGAAGTCTCAGAAGAAAGGGTCGACATATCGCCACCCATGCGGCGGCCGGCTTCCATCTTGCGGTTCTTAAGCTGCATGATAAGATGGGGCAAGGTCTCCACGCTGATGTTCTCCTCAGGAACCTGCGCCAGCGCGTCCAGATCGGTGGGCGACAGGCCTAGGCTGGCGAACAGTTTCATGGTATTGCTAATGTGGCTGCCCGCTCGGCGGGACAGCTGAGAGTCGTGGTCTTTTCCCTCCCCTCCAACTAAACCAGACATGCCACCGTGTGATTGGGAAGACGAGCCGTAGGGGTCCGAGTGAGTCTCGCCCATACTAAAGTTCAAAGTCTCGGCGGCTGCCAAAAGCCCACGGCCAACGGCAAAGCCTTTCTGAGCATCATCACCGGTCAGTTTCTGGGACATGACGGCGCTCTGGACGAGTGGAAAAAGAGAGGAACAAAGCGAATCAAAAAGTCCGCAGAAATGCAATCCGTCGATTTAAGCCTGGATTGAGAAAAGAGAGCTCCTCCAGAATGAAACAGGTCTGCAGAAACACAATGGAGCAATGATTTCTAGCATGCTCGCGAAATGGTTAGCAGTGGCATAGGAAAGCAAGACAGTGAGCTCCACAAATCCATTCAATGCAAAAGTCAAAATTATTTACAAATGACAGAGGTACACATGGACAGTTTGGTGCATCGACCAAATAGACCATAAAATGAAGATTTAAAGGTACCATGAAGAGCAATTTATTGGGAAAGTACAATAGAGCTTTGAAGGAGGAAATAAAATAGAGTCTGAATCAAATTTAGATCCTTAAATGTGGATGGGAAAGACAGGGAAAGCATTGCAGTTTTTCGGTCAGGAGAGAACCAGGGAGAGAGATAGTGTTCGTGCCTCTACGCTGTACTGCATGACCAAAACTACAAATCAGAAATCCATGAATGGAAACGAATTTAACTGAAATCAAGCTAATCAACTTTAGCGCTTAAATGCAAAAATAATTTGGCATCAAGAGATCTTGATAAAGCCAATAGTTGGGCTCAAGTGAGAAACAGGAGGGTGCAAAGAGACTGCAGGGATTCTGAACAAGATATGCTTCTTCATCCAAAGAAAAGTGAAATTTTAAACATGTTAACTGTGACTTGAATCTGTGGTCGTTATATTGGAGAAAGACTATAAAAATTGTCCAAAATGGCAAAATATGGACATAATGATGTCTTACTTGACTATTTATTTTTATTATTATATTGAGAAGGTAACATGATGCAAAAGACTGTCATCCTTGTTTGGATAATATTGTTTTCGGAAAGCTGAAATGACATTGTGAGAAAAGTGTGTCTTATTAAACAGGCTGACATTTTCACTAAGTATCAGCATAAAAACAGTGATTTCTGTGCAGTCATTTTCAATGAATATCAAAAATGTAAATTTGTGAAATCAATTGAACACAGAGAAAGCATAAGTTTTGATGACTGTGTGAATGAACGAAAACATTTCACATGGACAGGAGCAATCAAATTCAGCACTATATTTTGACATGACTGAAGTGAAAAAGGTCATTAAAAACATAAAAACCCACTAAACTACTAAGAAAAGCATTTAACATCAAACTCATAACTCGCCATTATATTCGTTACTTCTCCATTTATAAAAAAGGAAAGTCCTGGTTCTGATCTGATTGGTCAGAAAAGTTCCAGCCATGTATCAATGTCAATGTGTAGCACCCAGTTTTTTCAAGTGGAAGAAAGTCACAAAAATATGCATTAATGCAAGGAATAAAGGAATCTGTTCCAGAAATGAAAACCCCATTTTCTCCAAATAAAACGAAATAACTTATAGACTGTTAATGACAAACCTACCCTAAATATTTGTAGTTTTATATTTTTCTATCAGTTTTATTCTGAGCCTTTAAAAGCTTTTAAGTACAGTCTTGTATCTTTGTCTATTTGTCCGCTTTTCAAATGGTGTTTTGCTTCAAATCTGAAATCAATCTGAATTCTGAAATCAAAGTTTGTAATGTTGTTATTCACCTCCAAGCTGGTTTGTCTGATTCATGGCTCTTTACCAAAGAGTTTTTTCAAATCCCAATGTGGAAAATGAACAGGAAGACAATTCCTTAACCAAAGCGGCTAAAAAAAAAAGTGGGCGGGAACCTTTGCCTTTTGCATTCCAAACATGAGAAGTGGAAAGGATATGCATACATGTATTGTTATGTTTAAAGACTTTTTGAGCATTCTGAGGAGTAATGCAATGCAAACTGATGACAAGGCCAGAAAGGATGGTGGAAAGGTATAAACACTATGATGCAAGGCACTGAAATAGCTACAGCTGATAAGATTTGAATGTTTAATTGCATTACATGATAAGACTGTGTTGAAAAGACTGATTAAGTTAGTTTGAAATTATATGCATTAGTAAAGAGAATATATCAGCACAGTGCAAGTCGGAATTGAAATCTGAGGCTTAATATACATTATGCAGAACATGAATTCAACACAAATGTGTGGACATGGCAATGGCATTAATATCCAGATTCACTGCAGATGAAAGAAATGCAAAGAAAGTACTGGACAGAAATCTTCCAAGTGCAGAAGAAAAGAAAAAAAAAATAAATCAACGGGGCGCCTTTTTACGGATTTCAGCAATGAAAGAAAATGTCCGCTGAGCTTCAGTCTGATGCTACGATAATAACATTCATCACATTCTAAAACAACCAGCTAATATTAGCCGCGAAAGTGTGTAAATTCTTTATTTAGGCGAAGCATATACATTTAAATCCAAGAAAGCAGCCGCTTTAAATACAAAATATGGACGAAATAGGATTATAAAAGCTAACAAAATAAACTCACAGGACCAAACGTGCAAGACAAGGCCTAACTGTTACGCCGCAACCTTGCAACCTTTAAACGTAACGACAATTCTGCAACTTGGGTTTATTACTTGGGTCTGTACTTAAAACACAAATGGTATAATATCATATCTGCTACTCAAATGCACTGTGCTGCTACTTACATTATTTTTTTCGTTTTCTTCTTCTTAACCTTCACGTTCTTTACGTTGTACAAAGTGAAACGACATCAACAGCTAGGCAACTGCGCACAACGTGAAAGCGGAAACGACTACGAAGGCGTTTTTCACTTCCGATGTGCATTTCAAAATAAAAGTCCTAACTGGTTTTCGTCGAAACTAATTCCAACGTCCATTTTTCATTTATTTTGCTATGATTTATTATATTATGATATGAAAAAAAAAAAAATTCACCTGTTTATTCACCTTATTTTCTCCTTAAGAGTGGGTGCAGCCATTTGTAATTTTTTTTGTGTCTGGCTTTGGTCTCATCCACTTCCAGCTATTTTTAGCTGCACAAAAAGCTCCTTTTGCTGCGTGATATTGCAAACTGGTGTGTCTTACCATATTATTTTAATATATTATCTTAATTATGAACACACTGGTTTGTAGTGCAAACTGTTTTAGCGTTTACTGCACTTCGATATCTTTAAAAGAGGATAACAGTCAACCAAAAGACCAGGGGTCATTGTTTATCAATGATTTGCACCCAGATGTGACTAAACAAGTACTATATACAGTATTCCAGCCATTCAAACCCATCTGTTAAATGCAAATGTGCAGAGACAAAAGAACAGACTGGTCCCGTAGATATGGTTTTGTGGCCTTTGAACAGCACCGTGAATCGTGATGCTGAAAATGTCCAAGTAGCTCCTTATTTAGAGCTCATAGGCAAACCAATGCGCATCACATGGGCTCAGTACATGACTGTTAAGGTCCTAGCAAGACACAATAATAGGTCCTGCCATGCAGAAAGGTCTGTGATGGGAACGGCAAACCTAAAGACAAAGAACAGACTGAGCCCAGGGAGAGCAGCTCTGATGAACCAAGGTCTTTGAACATAGGCATGATGCAGAAAATAACCTAGTGGTTATGAATTTCTTTTAGAACTCATGGGCAAACTAATGTTCATCATGTGGTGCCAAGACATGACCATTAAAATCCAGGCAAGACACAATAAAAGCAGCTACCATGACAGGCATGTTGAAGAAATAGCCCGGACTGAACACAGAGCAGTCATGAGGAAGAAGGCTTGCAAATACTATGAAACTTATTTCACAGCAGTCATGAGCAACCCAGATACCTTGCTTGACATCAGCCTGTTGGCTCTAGTATGCACTGAGAGCTTTATTAAGAGCCGTAGGACAAAGAATGCAGCTCCAGCATGCCATTTCTTGCAGAGTGCATTGATGACACAAGCAGAAACAGAAGAATGCTGAATACTGAATAGTGTACTTATGCTTTCCAGTCTGAATACTGTGCTGCTAATGCTGGATAAAGCCTAAAGTTCAAGACGGCAGTTTAAAACAGTTAATCTAATCACTATATAGGCAAGAAAGAACAAAGTGGCATTCTAGCTGTTCATTCTTGCCTACATGTTGATAAAGTATATTTATTTCTAACATGAAAAATAATAAATCAAATAGGTCATTCACACTTATTTACTTATTATCCAAACTTTCATACAAAAATACAACACATCTGTGTAGAATGTAGCCTATAAGATCTGCCACTGTGGATATTATATAATTACATAATAACACAAGGAAATAAAAATGTTTTGCTTACATTTTTTAACAGTTCTTCCATAATTCCGTGGTGCTAATTTTTACTGTACTATTTATTTTCACATAGCATCATTATTTTGGTAAATATTTAGGTCAGGTAAAATTTAGAACCTATCATTAATTATAAAACGGATAGTTACGGTCTTTGATTCTGATTGGTTGAGCCACATTCAAAGCTGTTGTAAATTACTCTAAAACATACACCTTTGTTTACGTCTGTGTGTTGCTCGGCAACCACTTTGTTGCAACCACAACCATTTCTGAGGATCTACATTGTTTGGTGGAAGAATAC
>JAHKKF010527233.1:0-13038 GCA_019740295.1 Labeo calbasu
ATAGATAGATAGATAGATAGATAGATAGATAGATAGATAGATCGACAGAATGATAGACTGATAGAAAGACAGAACGACAGAACGATAGAACGATAGATAGATAGACAACATGATAGAATGACTGAATGACAGAATGAACGATAGAACGATAGATAGAACGACAGAGCAACAGAGTGACAGAATGATTGATTGACAGAATGACAGAACGATAGATTGATAGAAAGACAGAATAATAGAATGCTAGGTAGAATGATAGAACGATAGAACCACGCAGACAGACAAACAGACAGATAAATAGCACGAGAGAACGGCAGATAGAGTGATAGAGCAATAGATCTGGCTTCAAACAGCAGTAGGCAGTTTCCAGCATCCTAATACACACTCAGATCAGGATTCGGTTAAAGACTACATACTCCGTCCTCACACGGCTCTAATTAGACCCCAGACTCTCTCCTTACATGACTTACTAAAACACATTGATTTAACATTCTCATTAGAATGTTTATTGATTAATCTGTGAAGGTTAGCATTAGCATTTGCGCTAGTCAGGGGTCCCCGGTGATTCTTAGCAGACCGCATTTAGCCTAAAAAGAAGCGCTAGGTTTTAATCTCTGCTGCGTTCAGCCTTTGATCTCGACTAAATCACTGCACTCCCACCCATCATACTAAGACGCACAATATAACTAATGGAATAGCGAATGAAAGAGACGAGGATTGAGCCAGGAAATAAGAGTTTGTAGCTGCTTTAAAGACACTTGTAAGGCTTTAGCAATTTCCTGAGAGACACATACGGCTAAAACATCATTTTAATGGGTTTCGGAGTCCTCTGTGGGATGGGATGTCATCCAGTGCTCCTTCCAGCGTGCTAACTTCCAGCTTGACCTGTGTTATTATAAATTTAGCAATGCAGTTGAACGCAGCACCACCCGAACGCTGTATGTCACTGCGACGTGGGTTTACAGCCCACTCGGCACAAGGTCTTGTGGGACAGACAGTAAGGAAATGAATCATGGACGTTTTGATCGAGTCAGCTGGTTTTTGAGGGCACAGGGGCACAGGCTGATGAATAAGAGAGAGCGAGACACAGGATATCAATGCTACAGATTTAGATGATACTTAAACCGCTTACATTGATCCAACACAGAAGCTGTTGTAGCTGCATCTTATGTAAAAACAAAAGAAAAAGCAGCCTATTTTAAGTCTGACCAATCTCACTGTTCCACAGCATTGCGCAAACAATGCGCACACTGTGTAAATGTACAGTGTTTTATTTCAGGAAAACAAAACCCTGCTTACCAATTATGCAACCAAATCAGGATAATGTTGCATAGCACAGGAAAATCAATAGTGTAGGACTTAAAAATATACCGGTCATAAAAATACACCATAGTAAACATACCACAGTTTCCATCGAAATGCCGTCGTTTTTACAGTTCTTGTCATAAACTAAGACAGGATGTACTGTAATAATGACAATGATAAAATAATAATATTTTGGCAGAGTTAAATAGGTTAAATAAGTTGAAGCACTTAAAAATTACAAAAAAATTATATATAATATATATATATTTAGCTTATATATACTGTACATATTTTATTTTATTAAAAATTGTTTTCTGTAATTGACGTGAAGCTTAAATCAGATGGAAAATAAAGTAAGAAATGTTGAAACTAACTGAAATAATTTGAATGAATAAGTTGAAGTACCAAAATTACTAAAATTAGTTTATAATTTTATATTAAACTTTTAATATAGTTTTAATTTAAACAGTTATATATATAGCTGTAATTGATATAATAATAGAAATGTTTTTTATTTGTAATATATTTATTTATATATTTTTAATTTGTATTATATTTTAATTATTTATAAATTTTATTTATATATATATATATATTTTTTTTTAAATATATATATATATATATATATATATTAGAAATTAAATTTAGTTAATTTACTAAAGTTACTAAAACCAAAATAAAACATAAAAGTAAGATAAACAGAANTTATTTATATATTTTTAATTTGTATTATATTTTAATTATTTATAAATTTTATTTATATATATATATATATTTTTTTTTTAAATATATATATATATATATATATATATATATATATTAGAAATTAAATTTAGTTAATTTACTAAAGTTACTAAAACCAAAATAAAACATAAAAGTAAGATAAACAGAAACATTTGTTTAAAAAGGCCAAAAAAAATAACAAAAACTAAAATTAAAAAGTAAGCTGAAAATGTAAAAATAAAAGTTAGTTTAAAACATTAATGCATACTATAATAGTCTATAAATAATACTAAAATAACACTGATATTGATGCGCTAAACTTACTAAAACCAAAATAAAACATAAATTAAAGGAAAATTGAAATATTTGTCAAAAAAGCACCAAAAAACACATAAAAAAATAAAAATAAAAATGTAAGCTGAAAATGTAAAAATAAAAGTTAATTAAAAACATTATTGCATACTATAATAGTCTATAAATAATACTAAAATAACACTGATATTGATGTGGTACTGTGGTTTTTGCAAGGGAATAGCACGTCATTTTTCCATCAATGGCCTTGACAGGTTGTGCACAGATATGGAAGTGAGAAATGAAGTGCAGATAACAATTTTGAAGCTGCTTGCACAAAAAATTCAAAGAACTCTCTGCACCCGCCCCATCAAGAAACCCAACTATTATAACTGCAGGAAACAAGGTTGCACTGGGTTAAAAACTTCAATTTCCCGCTCCAGCTGGAGGAGCTGCTAGCAGTGCGTGTGCAGTAATGTGCTCTGCTGTGGAGACCAGGATAATAAACCTGTTTATGGGGCTGCTTTATGAGAGGGATGTTTTATAAGGGGTGGCAGAAGGCCCGGGGGACAGAAGCTGGCTGCGTTAGCCACCGCTGCTAACTAACTTTTATTAATACCGAACATCACAACAAAACGGCTAACGTCATGTTAGGTGTTTAAGAGTGTAAATACAACTGTCTAGATCAATGAACGCTTCAAAACAGATTTATACATATGTATAATTTTAGATATATATAATTTTTTTTTTTTTTTATTATTTTGTAAGTGTGTGTGTGTGTGTGTGTAGTGTGTATTTCTGTATTTTTTTATTGCAGAAGTGGACCAGCTGTAAAAAATATATAGCTATCTTTTGGGCGTTATGGCAACAAGGAAGCACTATCTGTTATCTCACGCAACACAAATTTACAAAAGGTGGCCTATATCGCATTGGGAGTGCGAACCGTAAAGCAGCTCTATTCTTACCCAAAGGCAATCACAACAGATAAAGCAATCAGAAAGCAATTTTTGTCTAGACCTCTAATCCCTGCAAATAAAAATTAGCCAGTCAATAAGATGGAAACAGCTCATTCTGACAAGCCTTCAATCAAATTCCTGTTCAGATTTATTCCTCTTCAACGACAAGAGATTCAATCCTTCTCTCATTATTTTACTTGTTTAGCATCTCAAAAGAAAGCTGCAAAAGCCTGATGGATTTGCAGACTGAAATGAAGAATGGAAGAAACAGAAAGAGAAAAGAAGAGTTATGGTCGAATACTACCATACCACATAATGTTGTACACAAATAATTTGTATGCATGGAAAACGGTCTTTTTTAATTTTAAAGATGGCACTTTTTAAATAAAATTAAGTTATTTGGAATCTGTTAGGTTTCCATTTACATTTAAGCATTTATGCATGATAAAACAGCATGAAAAAGCCAATTTCTGTGATAAAAAAGTTAAAATAAAAAGGTGAAGCTTCTTATCTCACAATTTTGAGTTTATATCTCACAATTTTGAATGTTTTTCTATCAATTCTGAGAAAACTGTGCAATTTGTAAGTTATAAATTCACAATTCTAAGACGAAAAGTCAGAACTAAGAAATAAATGAATAAACTTGCAAATGCAAGAAAAAGTTGCAATTACCTTTTTAATTTTTATTGTTGTGGAGGGGAAAAAACTGTAAACTCAAAATAAAAAAAAGTTGAATTGTGAGATTAAAAACTTCTAGTTACCTTCTTTATTTAATCAGAAGTGTTATGCTACTATTTTTCAGATTTTTAGCTTCAGAATTGGTAGTTTTTTTTTTCATTTACTAAATAATGATTGTCCTCAGAAATAAGCTAAATATGACTAAAACTCTCTTTGGGAAAGTCAGAGTAAAAGAAAAAGTTACTTTATACAAACTGAACCTAAAAAACTAAATATACATATACTAGACAAACTATACCCTAGTGAAAATAAAAAATACTATAAAATACATTTATTTAATGCTAAGTATACTATAAATACATTTACATATTATGTACATAATAAAAATACCCTGCAGTTGTACTTTTAGTATACTAAATTGGTATATTTAAAGTCTGCTAAAAACTCATTTTGTACTTAATGCACTTTAATTGTGCTGAAGTACATGAAATTATTTTTCAGGCAGGATCAGCCAGTGCACATGCGCAGTACTGTTCCTATAGCAACAGGGACTTCTAACTGCAGCTGCAGTGACATGCTGACTACTAGTCAACGATTGGCTCTTTCATTAAGAAGGCGGGGCTTCGTGGCCATAATGAGCGCACAAATGTATTTTAAATCTATTACTTTTTTAGCAGGGTACAGTAACACTTCGGATTAAAGGAGAAGCCCACTTCCAGAACAACAATTTACAGATAATGTACTCACCCCCTTGGCATCCAAGATGTTCATGTCTTTTTTTCTTCAGCCGTAAATAAATTATGTTTTTTGAGTTTCATTTCAGGATTTTCCTCCATATAATGGACTGGTATGGACTTCCAAAATGTAGTTTAAATGCGGCTTCAAACGATCCCAAATGCGGTTGTAAACGATCCCAGCCGAGGAAGAAGCGTCTTATCTAGCGAAACGATTGGTTATTTTCATTAAAATAATACCATTTAAATAGTTTTTAATCTCAAACACTCATTTTGTCTTGCTCTCCCTGAACTCTGTGTATTCTGACAGTTAGGGTATGTTGAAAAACTCCAATCGTACTTTCTCCCTCAACTTTAAAAATCATTTCAAAATCATCCTACATCGCTGCAGAAGTTCTGACCCAGTCTGACCCAAAAAAGGTAAAACAGCGATTTTGGGTGATTTTGAGGTAGAAGGAGAACATGAGATTTTTGAGGGAGTTTTTCGACATACCCTAACTGTCATGATCCGGAAAAAAACAGTTCAGGCAGAGTCAGACAAGACGAGCGTTTGGCATTAAAAATGTTATTCTTTTTATGAAAATAACCGATCATTCTGCTAGATAAGACCCTTCTTCCTCAGCTGGGATCGTTTACAACCACATTTGGGATCGTTTCAAGATGTATTTAAACTGAATTTTGGAAGTTCAAACTTGGGGCAGCATATCAGTCCATTATATGGAGAAAAATGCTGAATCCAGCAACACAACACCTCAATCGCTCAGTTCTTGTCTAACTTGCATCCCTGCTCCAGCATCAAAACATTAAGGTTGGACGGTAACAACTGATCTGAGGTAAAACGCTCATGTCAGTCAACTATCGTGGGAGCGGCCTCTGTGGGTGTGAAGCAACAACGACAGGCATCTGAGAATGGCTCGATTTGAAAAAGGGGATATTATTTTTACAGATTAATTAAAAATCACTGCATGGATTTTTATCATCATAGGGTAGATTTGTACATACACTGCCAACACACATTAATGTTCAAACAGCATGTAAATGTGAACTTAGCATCCGATGACCCCTTTAATAAACACCTGCTTATTGATATTTATAGTTGTAGTAGTAGCAATGTTTAGGTATATTGGGGTCTAGAATTTTGTGATGGATTAATATGCACTTTATAAGTAGTAATAAACAGCCAATATGTTAGTAATATGTATGCTAACAAGCAACTATAGTGCTCCCATAATGTAAAGATTAACCAACTAAACTAAAAAGCATTATTTCAAAACAAAAAACTAAACTAAATCGGAATGAAATATGATGAAAATACTATTGGTTTCTCCCAAGGTTTTTTTTCTCCATTTCTGTCACTGATTCCTGAAACTGGTTCCTTGCCAGTGTCGCCTCTGGCTTAGTTGGGAACACTTAATTTCCAGCAATATTGTCAACATTATTGCACAAATACTATTTGAACTGACTTCAACTGAAAACTTGAGTATTTACTATTGTCTTACTGACACATTATTTTCCTGTTTAAAACTGTAAAGCTGCTTTGACACAATCTGTAAAAAGCGCTATATAAATAAAGGTGACTTGACGACGTTTTCCTATTTTTAAAAATAGCATGTACTAATATAATGGTATTAGATTTTAAATATAGCCACAGAAACTCAATTAACCACATGACTTGTGCTGTGCAGGTACAGATGTACTATTCACAAGCCTAATGTAATACTCCCTGCTTATTTTATCATTCTGAAGCCAAGACTCTGCATTAGTGCAGCAACATTTGCATTTATGACAGCTTAAAATCTGGAGCAGGCTGTAAATATGCACACGCACATAAAACGCAAATGAATATGAGATATAATAAATAAAAAACGTGATCAGTCAAGATCACATTTAGACGCGCTGATGAAAGGCAATCTATCTTTGGCACGAATGTGCCGTCACCATGGAGAACAAGCTTAAAGTTTTGCGTTTGTACTTGTGTTGAACTTGTATATACAGACTTCATGTGCACTGGAGTCTTCAGATCTGTTAGTGTGTGACACACAATCACACACACACACAGGAGTATATACCACGAGTTGTCAGTCCCTATTTTAAAAGCTCCCTGTTGATTTTTTCCATTGCCTATTTATGTGTCATCAGAAAATGTCGTCGTGAGTGTGATGTTTAAATAATGAGACGGGTTCAGATCTGTGACTTCGTTTAATAATTAATGAGCGGAGGCTAATTACCAGAGCGCAAGCTGAGTGCGAGAGGAAGAGCGGGATGGAGTCTCGTCGCACGTTCTCTAGATAAACGCCGTGTGCTGTTAGACGGTGGGAGAGACTTCAAATAAATACTCTTTAATAAACATTACACTGCGAGCACAACTCAAATCACAAGCTGTCCAAGAAAGGAAGATTAAACTGTGATCTATCACATGCTAATGCATTTCTCAGGCACTCTCTGCAAATTCACCCAATTAAAAATGCACTTACAAACACTTTCCTAAAGTTTTTTTTTTTTTTTAACGTATGTATGCAACCTCGAAGTTTTGCATTTCTACATTTTTCAGTATTAAAATACATTCTCCTTTTCCAGAAACAACTATAAGTTAGCAAACACTAGGTCTCAAACTTTATGCAAGTTGCTGTATCCTGACATTTGCATAAAAACATGTGAATGGAAATTTGCTTAATGGTAATTTCTTTTTTTTTAACCCAAGACAGCAAACGACTGAAAGTGAAAATGCAAATGAAAAAGTCCCAGATGAATTTGATTTATAAATTAATTAGCCAAAAAGAAGACTTGCCTCCATCATTTACTGATAAACTGAATTAACAACAGTTCTCAGACGCGAGCTAAATCTGACTAAAAACCTTAGGGAACATCTGAAAATGTCAATTATGATTCAAAAAGCATTTTTAAATCATTTGAAAGTGCAGAAGTAGAAAAATTAAGAAAAAAGTCCACTAAATTAAACTAAACTGAAACTAGAAAAAAAAAAATGGAAAAAGCATTTAAAAAATGCAAAACAAATATATTCTAAAATATTCTAAAAAACAAAAACAATAGCTAAACTGAAAGTAAAAAATAAATAAAAATGCAAAAATAAAAAATAAATAAAATAAAAAGTGGAAAAAGTTCAAAAAATAAATTACACACTAAATTTTCTAGACAACAACTAAAGTGAAACTAGAAAAACACAGAAAATGACTCAGAAGCAAGCTAAATCTGATTAAAAACCTTACGGAACATCTGAAAGTGTCAATTATGATTCAAAAAGTATTTTTAAATCTAAAAAAAAGTATTTTTTAATCTAAAATGCTAAAAGTTTTCCTGTAAAACACTGAAATTAAATTAATAACTAAATTCACCAGAAAACTATAATGAAAGTAAAAAAAAAAAAAGGAGAAATTATGCAAAAGTAGAAAAATTAAGGGGGAAAAAAACCCAGAAATATTCCAGAAAATAACTCAACTGAAACTAGAAAAAAAAAAAATGGGAAAATGTATTTAAAAATGCAAAAAAGGCTCAATTAAAAATGAAATATTCTAGAAAACAATAGCTAAACTTAAAGTAAAAATAAATAAAAATGCAAACAAACAAAAAACAGAAATCTTTAACTAAGCTTAAAAAAAACCTAAAAATAAATAAAAAGTGAAAATTTTCAAAATATAAATTACAAACAAAATTTTCTAGACAACAGTAACTAAACTGAAAGACAAAAAATGACTCAAGCTAAAAATCTGAGTAAAAACCTTAGGGAACATCAGCAACTGCACAGCAACACCAAAGCGAGAACAATGGCGGTAAGTTGTGTACAGACACGAAAAGTTAGATTTCTTCATGAAACGTAAAGTTTGGCACTACTAGTTTTACAGAAATTACACACAGATTTAATATTATCCTGGAACTTAAGAAAACCCCACAAATCTCTTACTTTCTCCCTTTGGCACACGTAATGATTTTTATTGAATTTCATTCTTAGTTCAATTTCTGTGTAAAATGCTAGTTTCTTAAAAGTTTCTCCTTGGTGAATAATTGTCGCTGGGAGGAGGCCATTCCCTATAACCTTATAACAAACTTTAAACTTAGTTTTCCACTCAGACACCTAAATGTGATAAATGCAGAGGCTCGTGTCGTGCTGAAACGTCCCCCTCAGGTCCCAATGAAAGCCAGAGACCGTTAGTTGACCGTGTGTCACCGCTTTAATGCAATAAGCAGAGGAAGAGAGTGAAGGAGGGTGGCTAAATGCTGCAGATGGATCGGCCGTGTAGACTTTGGCTCTTTCTCTCGCTTTCTCTCACACACGCGCACGCACAAGTCTGTCTACTGTGGCCTAATGCCTGTTGATTTACGATCATGGCACAGGAAGACCGCAGTGTTGTTGTAATCCTCTCAGCTCAAAACTGCAAGGACTATTAGTGCAGCTCAGCACAATATACACAGGGCACTTCACCGAATCACGCCGAAAAAACGACAACAAAATCAACAGCTGTGTCAGTGTCCCCGCAAACAGTAAACGCCGAGGTTCCCTGAAATGCCCAGTGTGCGGGAAGCTTGTCCTGGACGAGGCCTCAGCGCTACTGACACCGCATCCTATTCTTAACAGTCACAGTCGATATGAGTAAATATGACATCAAAAATAATTCTGAGAACAAATATGAGTCATGTTAATGGATATGTCTCTTACTTAACTCAAGAAATGATCTGAAAGAAGATACATTTACTCATGCAGCACTTGTTTCTAAACAAGTAGACTTTGTTGTCTTAAATTTAAGTGCATTTTGTCTTATTTTTCAACTTGTTTATACTTAAAATCCTAAAAAAATAGTTAGGAGAAAAATTTTAATTTTCCACAGTATTTCTGAAGAAAAAACACATTCATTTTTTAAAAATAAAATCAATTAACTGGAGCCACTTTTGATTATTAAAATTTAGTGGAACCATTAAAATGGAATCCAGTAAAAAGTAATGGAAAACAGAATTTGGTAAAAAAAAAAAAAAAACTGTAAAACTCAAATAATTAGGCTTTTTGATTAATAAAATGTAATTAAAACAGAGTATTTAAAAAATTACAAGGAAAAAACTGAATTTGGAAATAAAACGGATTTCATAAGGCCCTATAATTATAGCTAATATTTTGTGGTAATAAAAATAGATGTAAGTGAACAGTATCCTTTAAAATTACTTAAAAATACATATATAACAGAAATGAGGCTATAATAATTAGTTTAAATAAAGTACCAAAAGCAAGAAATCATATGGTTTTATTAAACAAAACTGTTAAAATACATAATGTATTATAAACAATAGAGCTAATGTACATTACGCATTACAACAAAGGCCTGCAGAGGGCGCCAACAGTCTGACAATTGTTTTTACACTTTACTGCGTGATCTAATCCTAGTTTTAATATCGATTAAACATCATTTAATTCAAATGTCTACTTAAATATGTGGCCATTTTTTTACGACAGAAATGCTAGCCACTGTGATTTAATGAATATGTGGACATCAAAACGTGTAAACTTAGAGTGAGGGTTTGAGCTTTTATTTTGAAATCGCGATGAACAATTAGCATGTTGAGATATGGATGTATTTTCCTGAGTTTGCATAGGTTTGTAAATGATTTACCTTACAAATCTGATGAAATGCCCTACGTTGCGTTCTCAGATGAAGGTTATAACAAACCCAAACTCACAGCAATACGCAGAGATGTAGTTTGAGACGCTTCACACACGTGTAGCAGCATTTACTGTGAACCGAGCTGCTCTGACAGGCGCATAGGTAACCGACACACATGTAAGTAAAGCACATAAATTAAACCTGCATCGCATATATTTAACTGAATAGCGTTTATGAATTCACAATTATGCTTAATTATGATTTTTAAAAGGGTTTAATATATCATGCAGCCTTGGTATACGGTATAATAAATGCGCCACTTCCGGTATTTCGCCCTAAGATATATTAACTGAAAACAATCTCACAATATCTTACACACGTAATGTATCTCGTTTCATTTTTGCTGGAAAATAAGACAAACACGTTTTTTTAAAAAATATTCTAGCAATGTTTTGCTTCTTACAAAACACTGGTAAGTATGACATCAAATGTAGCTCAGAGAGCAAAAATGAGTCATGTTAATGGATAATGTATCTTACTTAACTTAAAAAATGCCATGTTTTCCAGAAAAAAAAAAATCCATGAAACAAAATACAGGACTGCATGACCCATTAAGCCATTAATCTTAAATTTAAGTGCATTTTATCACTTTTTTTCAATTGTTACTTGTGTAATGCCTGTGAGATAAGACAAAATACACTTGTATAGAGATATATTAACTGAAAACAAGTTTTTAAGTTTTTGATTAGTCCTTTTTAGACTTTTAAGCCATTAAGGCTCGTTTCCATAGACTCTGTCTTAAATTTAAGTGCCTTTTTTGTCTTGTTTTTCTACCTGTTTATACTTAAAATCTGCTTGTGCAGTAAGACAATACACTTTTATAAAGATACATTACCTGAACACAAGTAATTGAATCTTGTTTAAAGGACTTTTAGATATTTTAATTGGAAAATAAAACAAATATGCCTTTTTTAAGAATAATATTCTTGCAATGTTTTGCTTCTAGCGAAGTACTGGTAAATATGACATCAAATGTAAGTCTGAGAATAAATATGATTCATGTTAATGAATATGTCTCTTACTTAACTTAAAAAAGGCCTTGTTTTCCAGCAAAAAATAACCTTAGAAATCCATGAAACAAGATACATTTATTCATGCAGCACTGCATGAGCCATTAAGGCTTGTGTCCAAAAATCTTAAATTTAAGTGCATTTTATCATATTTTTTCAATTGTTACTTGTGTAAATGCTTGTGAGACAAGACGAAAAACAGATGTATAAAGATGTATTATCTGAAAACAAGTCTCACAATATCCTATGCATGTAAATGAGTATTGATTAAAGGAAGTGTAGATATTTTATCTGGAAAATAAGACAAACATACTGGTTAAGAATAAGATTTTGCAATGTTTTGCAATATTGGTAAATTTGACATTAAATGTAACTCTGAGAGCAAAAATGTTAATGGATATTTCTCTTACTTAAAATGAGCTTTAGATTTGTCCTTTTCAGACTTGTTTTCTAGCAAAAATGATCTAAAAATCCATAAATCCATAAGATGTATTTATTCATGCAGCACTGCATGAGCCAGTAAGGCTTATTTCCATAGACTTAAATGTAAGTGCATTTTGTCTCATTTTTTTCAATTGTTATTTGCGTAAAAGCCTGTGAGATAAGACAGAATACACTGTCTTTTACTTAACTGAAAAAATGATTTAATGAGTTTTTGATTAGTTCTTTTTAGACTTGCTTTCCGGCAAAAATAATCTAAAAATCCATGAAACGATATATTTATTCATGCAGCATTGCATGAGCCATTAAAGCTTGCTTCCAAAGACTCTATCTTAAATATAAGTGCATTTTGTCTTGTTTTTTACTTGTTTTTAACTTGTTTATACTTACAATCTGCCTGTGCCGTAAGACAATACACTTTTATAATGATACATTACCTGAACACTGAAGTCTTACAATGTCTTATGCATGTGTCAATAGGAAAGAAAATAAGACAAACATGCTTTTTTAAAAGAATAATAAGCTTGCAATGTTTTTTTTCTAACAAAATACTGGTAAATATCAAATCAAATGTAACTCTGAGAGCAAACATGAGTCATATTAATGGATATGTCTCTTACTTAACTTCATCCATGAAGTCATCCAAAATCCATGAAACAAGACACATTTATTCATGCAGCACTGCATGAGCTGGTAGGGCTTATTTTCATAGACTCTATCTTAAATTTAAGTGCATTTTGTCTCATTTTTTCAATTGCTATTTGTGTAAAAGCCTGTGAGATAAGACGAAATACACTTGTATAAAGATATATTATCTGAAAGCAAGTCTCACAATATCTTACGCACATAAATGTATCGTGTTTAAAGGATTTTTAGATATTTTAGCTGGAAAATAATGCAAACATACTTTTTTTCAGAATAATATTCTTGCAATATTTTGCTTCTAACAAAATGGTATGACATCAAATGTAACTGAGAGCAAATATGAGTCATGTTAATGGATATGTTTCTTACTTAACTGAAGAAATGATTTAATGAGTTTTTGATTATTACATTTATTTATGCAGCACTGCATGAGCCATTAAGGCTTGTTTTCATGGACTCAATCTTGTCTTGTTTTTTCTTGTTTTCAAATTCTTATTTTTAACTTGTTTATATTTCAAATCTGGCTGTGCAATAAGACAAAATACACTGTAGCAATACATTTTCTAAAAACACTGTCTTATGCATGTAAATG
>JAHKKF010527235.1:9859-30376 GCA_019740295.1 Labeo calbasu
GCAGAAAAGCTAGTTCATGCATTCATGACCTCTAGACTGGACTATTGTAATGCACTACTAGGTGGTTGTCCTGCATCTTCAGTAAACAAGCTACAGATAGTCCAAAATGCAAAAATGCAGCTGCTAGAGTCCTTACCAGGTCAAGAAAATGACCATAAGGTCGCAAAACTCTGGACTGTTGGTAGTACACAGGATAGCAAAGTCCACTAAAGGAGGTAGAGCTTTTTCGCATTTGGCTCCCAAACTCTGGAACAACCTTCCTGATAACGTTCAGGGTTCAGACACACGCACTCTGTTTAAATCTAGATTAAAGACACATCTTTTTAGCCAAGCATTCAAAAAATGCATCTCATAAACTTTTCCTGCAGTTATATCTGATCAAATGTTCATAATTAATCTTTTAGCTCTGGTTGAACAAATCTTTTTTTGCTTGGTTTGAACAGCAGCTACGTTAATTATGTTCCTGTTCGTTCTCTGTTTCTGCCATGGGATTGACATCCCGTGGTAACTAGGAATTCGCAAGCTCCAGTCTGGATCCAGAACACTTAAGGACTTCAGATGATGCCAACCCTGAAACAACATACAGCACTACCGAATTCTGCTACTAATTTATGGTGTTCTTTGTCGGTTTGATTACGTCATTAATTGATCTTTACCATACATCTCTGCCATATGTACATCAACTTGACAGTCACTACTAGTAAGCTACTACTACATATATTGTAAAAACGTTAATTTGGTGTAAAGTTGCTTTGCAACTACATGTATTGTGAAAAGCGCTATACAAATAAATTTGAATTGAATTGAAATATAATTTTAAAGGCTCATAAACAAATAGGATCACTGAATTTAAAAATACAGATGATTTTAAAATATCTTTTAAAGATTTTTTTTTTTCACTTATTCAGTATGCAACACAAAATAACCATCAACAAATACTTACCATCTAACTACCATTTTATAAACTGTACAGCAGCCAAATTTATTGAGTAATAGCTTCACAAGCAGTCTTATCTCCTGGGAACTCTGCCACAGCCGGTATTTGCCTTTGATCCTGAAGATACTATAAGTGTGTGTAACACAGAAACACCATATGGATGTACTGTATGAGCAATTCTTGTTGTGCTTGTTAGACTGCGAAGGCCTATCGTGAGCTGATCAAAGGCCAGACGGATTGCACTCACAGCAGACAAGTCACGTTTCCATGATGTCAGTGTGCACTGAGTCAAGTCTTACAACACCTGCATATGCTACATGTCCTGCGTTTAACGCAGAGACTAGTACATCATTTAATGTGGATGGTTTTTTTTTTTTTGGAGGACCAAAACTGCCCTTTTGGCAGATCAAATAAACGAGGGGGTCATTCCCTTTGCCACACTTGTCAGCACTTGCAAATGTGCATGCATTGACGAAACACCTGGGATCTGTGGCGCTTGCATAATTTAAAGCTAAAACTTCAAGGACACCAAAGGCTGAGGGAACAAAAAAGAAAGGAATTTGGCAGAAAAACAGCAATGACCTTCTGGAGTGCAGGCGTGCTTTCAAATAATTTAGAACAGTTATAGATGTATACTCTAAAAAACAATTATGTTCTTGAGAGCAGGAAACAGCATGTGAACAGTATCTTACATGGAGCTCTTCTCCAATCGACACTGCAGGGGGCCTGATAAGACACATGTGGAATTGGTGAGGATCGGTGGCCAAGCTCAAAGGACCCCTTCATTGGGAGAACGTGACTCCGCAGGTATGTGGGCTGCCTTTCAGCAGAGGCCCAACCTGAGACACAAGGGCCACATTGTGGGTGCTGGAAAAACGATAGCACCTTGGCGATTCCCAGCTATGCAGTTTCCGTGGCATGACGACCCCCTTTACCTCTATTGATGCACTTATCTTTTTTTTTTTTTTTTTTTACCTCCATAAAAACATTGTGGGTACACTGAGGGGAAACATGCATTACAGATGTCTAATGGAAGCCTGAAACATCTGAGGTTAAGTATTCAAACCATGTACAAGATGATTTAATGTAACCACAATAACATCTATAATGTCTTGTGTAAACGTCGCTGAGAGTTTTTGGCACAAAGCAGAATGTAACCATCTCACTCTGCATTGACTCATAAAATTCCAGGATTTTTACACTGTTTTTTTTTTTTTATTTATTTATTAAAAAAAAATAATCACGTTAATGTTTTAATATTATATTAAAAATAAATAAATATATACGATTTTATATTACAATATTTTAATATTTATCACATACACATACGCTACCGTTCAGAGTCTGGGGTCAGTAAGATTTTTTTTTAAATTAAATTTTTTTTTTTTTTAAAGAAGTTTCTTATTATTCCAAGGCTGAACTTATTTACTTAATAATGCAAAAATATTGCAACATTTTCTTAGAATTTATTAGAACTGTTTTCCATTTTAATAAAAGATGAAAACAGCTGTGCTGCTTAACATTTTAATGGAAAACATGTTACATTTATTCAGGATTATTTGATGGAATGGAATTTTTAGAACTCTTTTGTAACAAATATCTTCACTGTCACTTTTGATCAATTGAATGCATCCTTGTTGAATCAGTTTGATGTCAATTTCTTAAAACAAAAACATACTGACCCCAAACTTTTGAATGATAGACCTGCAAAAGTTCTTACCTTGTAAGTCTGGCTCACTGGACCTGGGGCTACTCCGAGCTCCACGGTTGTTTTTTTTAGCTCCAGGACTGCTTCCTCCTCCTCCGCCACCTCCAAGGTTTCCATGGACCTTGCCGTAGCCATTGTACATGTTGTTGCAACCCATGTTGCTCTTATAGATGGAGGGAGGGCTGTTGAGACGATTCTGACGCTCCAGTCTGTCCTTCATCTTCTTTGGTGGTGGTTTGTACTGCTCGTCTCGCCCAATGTAGTTCATCCCATACACAGGAATTATCTCTGTGGCAACAAAACAATCATTCAACAACGAAACTGCAATTTAGTTTAGAAATAGTGAAAATTACACTTTCAAAAACATTGAAGAAAAACACACAAGAGATGCAAAATCTTTTGGTTTTCTCAAAATCTATTGCGTTCCCCTGAGAAACTCGCATTTGCTTACAAAGCATTAGAATTCATTTTCAAAACTACTTTTTTCCCAAAAAACTGTTCCCTTGCAAAATTATTGCGTTCTCTCACAAAACTACTATGTTCCCCCAAGAAACTTTGTGTTGACTTGCAAAACACTGGTGCTCTCTCGCAAAACTGGTGCGTTCTTTCACAAAAGTACTGTGATTCCCGGGAAAGTAAGCATTTACTTCCAAAACATTTGCATTTTGTTGCAAAACATTCACATTTTCTCGCAAAACATTCACATTCTCTCCCAAAACTATTTAGTTGTCTCACAGAACTTTGCTTTTGACTCTGAGAAACTTTGCTTTGCTGACAAAATATTTGCCAAAGGGATAATTCACCTAAAAATGAAGATTTGGTCATTAATTAAGACTTTCTTTAATCTTTGGAACACATATTAAGGTACTTTTGATGAAATCCGAGTGCCTTCTGACCATAACATAGCTATCACGTTTAAGGCCCAGGAAGATAGTTAAATAGTCCATTAACATCAGTGGTCCAACCCAAATTTTATGAAGCTACAAGAATACTTTTTGTGTGCAAAAACAATCAAACAACCAAACAAAAAATAACGACTTTATTCAACAATTTCTTCTCTTCCATGTCACTCTTCGACACGCGTTCACATCAGTACCACAAAATTGTTTAATAAAGTTGTTATTTTTGTTTTCTTTGCACACATTAAGTATTCTCATAGCTCATAGCTAGAAAGCTCTCGGATTTCATCAAAAATATCTCACTTTGTGTTCTGAAGATACACAAAGGTCTTACGGGTTTGGAACGACATGAGGTTGAGTAATTAATGACAGAATTTTCATTTTTGGGTGAACTATCCCTTTAAAACAATTGTGTTCTTCTGAGAAACTTTGCATTTGCTCACAAAACATTTTAATTCTCTCGCCAAACTGCTGCATCCGTCCAAGAAACATTATGTTCTCTTGCACAGAAATAATTTTTCCTCACAATTCACATCACAGGACTTTTCCGAAACACATTTTTTCCCCCTATCAGTGTTTACAATAGCATAACAGTTTTGGTTGTGGCACTGAAGGAAGTATGGAGAATGAGATATCCCTTGACATGGTAAGAGGAGAGTAGAAAGAAGAATAAGTCTGTGATCATACACACTCTTACCTTCATTGTACATGGGTGGGATATGATGCTGGTAGTACTGGTGGGGGGCAATGTCCCCAGGGCTGACGGGTGGGTAGAAGGCCGTGTGTGAGTTGGGGATAAAGGGTGGTGGGGCCATGTATGGAGGTAAGTGATGAGTTGGAGAGATGGCTGGGGAATAGCTGGGAGGATAACATTCTGGAGACTGAGGGGTGACCACCACTCTCCGGACCCCTGTGTTGTCCTCCAACACCTATAGTGAAAACAGAAGATGAGATTCATTTGAATGAATTTTAAAATCACATGAATGTACAAATACAAAATGTACGAACAATAAATATTGATGCAACACCCTGAAATATAAATGCAGCATCATGAAAAAAAAATAACAAGTATTATTATTTCACAATACTAAGTCTCAGGACAACACCGTATGATATCGTAAAATCCGCTTCAGTAGCTGAACACCACTCCACCTGTCTGACCCGCTGACCCTGAGAGTGTGTGTATGTGTGTACATGACAGCATGTTTGACAGGCATATCAATAAGCAGACTGCAGTGTGAGATAAGCTGTCAAGAGTGATCAGCGAAGCTTAGATCAAGTTCAGGCCTGCTGTGCATTCAGAATTTGAGCAGAAACATTGTTTCATTATGCATGTCTATGAGAGACATCAGACTGACTGAGGATGAGGAATGTGAGCAAATGAGATTGGAGTTAGGGTCTCTGGGTCAGTGTTTCAAGTTTAAAAAAATTAGTTTTAATTTATTTTGGTATGTTTTTATCTTTTTTAAAAAAATGTCAATATATATATTATTTATTGACTACCTGAAATAAAATGTTACATTTTTGAGATATTTTATTTCAGTTAACACTGATTTGATTTTAAGCAAAATACTTTTTTTTTTTTTTTTTTTTAACGATTTTAGTTTTAGGCAATTATAATTACCCTGCTCCAGGTCTCCAAATATGATCTACTAACATGACCTAGATTTTAAAGGAGGTGTGTATAGTCAAATTTACTAAGTGCATTCAATTATACATAACAAAAGCCTAATTCCCATGTCAATGCTAACAGAAGTCAGACCCTGTTCAGCCCCACTGTAGTACTAGAAACACAATTATGGAGGAGAACACGACGGCACTGCCAGATGCCGCAAGGTCAAGCAGGGCGACAATATTACTGCTAAATATCAAGTCGTTATGATTTCATAATACTCAGCTGAGGTGATCTCAGTTTGGAGTACTGTACAATAACAATGAATTAGTCTGAAAAGAAAAAGCTGCTACTAAAGAATGTGTCTGGATACTGGGCTCACAGTTCTGACTGTGCTTCCCGCTCCTAGCTGGAACTGACCTAAATTAAACACAAATACAATGACCTTTGGACAATTAGCGGATTCCTTCAACTGCCAAAGGAGGGGCGAAGAGTCATACCCATTTAAACTTAGATGGCATGATTTTTTAATTCAAGTGGATTTTAAAAGCAGTTTCTTTTAAAATAATTAAAATTAATATTTTTTAGAAGTTGCATTTAAAATCTACTTAAAAAATGTGTCCTCATAGATTGAATTATATTATATTAAATATAAAACGTTTTTTTCTTCTTTCGTCAAGTCTTATCTCACCCAGCCCACCAAATGAGCCAGGACTGCCATTGGCACACTTTTAAAAAGAAAATAGGTGCTGACGCCTTTCTGTTTACCTATTGAGAGTACAGGGTACAGAAAAAAAAAAAACAAAATTAGGAAACCCACTGTAAGTAAACAGATGTCTAATCTGTTTGTGTTCTAATCTGGCTTTCTGGGAAAAGCATCACCAGATTACAACCTTTACTCAACATCGGTTACAGGGTCATACGGCTCCACAACTTTTCCTCTCCGCTGTATTTGCCTGGTCTTCTATAACATTCTAGCAGGCGTTTGTGTCTTTTACATAACGGCGCCATGAGCCATCACCACTGTGTCATTGAGGAAGAATATCCCAGGAAAAAAAAAAAAAAATCCATGGCGATATCAATAGCAGCATTGCATAAAACTCACAAAAAAAAGAACCACTGCCAATTACCAACCACAGGTTTAACTATATACCCTAGCAATTCAAAAAAATCAACATTTCTTAAATCACCTAGTCAAAATACAAATATTCTTAATAGTGCTTTTGAGCACAGAGTCAGAAATGGCGTTTGTCAGCTTGTGGGTAGAAGCTGAGGTGAGGTCTGTAAAACTCTAAATGAAGACGTAATGTAACCGCTAGGCTCCAGGCCCAGAGCTGCTGCCGTGCTGATTCTATCTCTACAACAGCTACTGGTCGGGGGTCTGCTTTCATGTCTGGCCGATCATGAGCGAGATAAAGATTATGGTTAGGAGAGCTCATTCCAGATCAGTACTTGCTACATATTGATTACTTCTTTCATCTGCCAGATAGGAATCACCATGTGGTTTGGAACGAAGACAGATTCTTATATAACTCCTAATAGATCATAATAGAGACGTAAGAGCCCTGGACAAACCACAAATCTCACTTACAGAGGTGAGAGGATGAGAGGCAGTCGCTCCTGAAGGCATTATTAAATTTTGCATTGATTTTTGTTGTTGTTTTGTTTCGTTTTAAAGATGGAAGCTGTCGCACACACGTACACTTGCAAACACATTCTCAAAAAAAGTTTTGGCGCAGCACAGGCGACTCTATTAATTTATAATGTGCAGTGACATTTAAATAAAGTGGAAAATAAATATTCTAGCTTATGTTTTTGGACACGTGGCATGTTGTCCCTGTGAGTCTATTATCCATTAAAATAAATTAAAAGAATTAATGACAAAAAAATACATTTTTTCCTTCCCCAAGTTTATACTATTACACTATTCTGAAATTATGACATTGACATTTTGCATTTACCTGGGAGATGTAGCCAGGAGGCACATGGATGGGTGGGATGGATCCATTGGGTGACATCATTGGAACCTCCGCGGGCCCTGTGCATACAGGAAAAGAACATACAGTCAAATATTCATAATCACCTCAGTATGTTATAATTTATGATAAACATACATGCATTACAATCAACTAAGAACAAATAGTCAAAACAAGAGACTAGAATCAGTGTTAAATAGACTGACCATATTTTAGTTTGCAAAAAAGGAGGACAGTGGGGATGTAGATGCGTGGGGGGTTGAGGGGGGTTAAAAAGTCCCCAAAATAGCTCCATCTAAATTCATTTCCATACCTAACCCTTACGCAGATCGATCATAAACACAGCTAAATGGCTTCCTACCAGTGGCCATCACAAAACTTAACATCTTGCAAAGGTAGAATGCAAAATGTTTCAATACAAGCATTTCTGTCCAATGTAATTTCTGCAATATATCAAACATTTAACCCCCAGGAGAAAAATCAGCCCTTCGCAACAGTTTAAAATCAGCCCAATTTTGTGCAAAAATGCGGATCTGATCTTGTAAGACGTGTTCCCTTTATACAGAGTGCATGTGATCACGAAATTGAAAGTGAAAGTGAACAGCCGCTCATTCAAAAGAGATTTAAATACTCTGCATACAATAGCGGCTCCCTGATTCGTGAAAATGATATTCAATATTAGAATGACTGTGTGAGTAGGCGGTAATGGCCTGAAATTCAGCAGGAGCGGGATCAAGAAAACAGTCCTGCGAAGGGCTTTAATACAAAAACGCACACAATGCGACTGTAGAAAGAAAAGCCAAATTCAGACATTTTGGGTTATTTAGAAAAACCCAGTCGGACGCATTTTTTTTGGGTCCAAAAAGAGCACATGTCCAGGGAAAAAGAGGATGTATGATCACCCTATGTTTAAGGAATAGTTCATAAAATTGTTCATAAAAATGAAAATTCTGTCATTAATTACTCACTCTCATGTTGTTCCAAACCTGTAAGACTTTTTTCATCTTTGGAACACAAATTAAGATGTTTTGATGAAATCCGAGAGCTTTCTGACCCTGCATAGACAGCAATGTAACTGTCGCGTTCAAGGCCCAGAAAGGTAGTACAAATATTGTTAAAATAGTCCATGTGACATCAGTACAGTAGTACCATGGCTGTCTATTCAGGGTCAGAAAGCTCTCAGAACTTATCAAAAACATTATAATTTTTTCCGAAGATGAACAAGGATTTTTGGGTTTGGAATGACATGAGGGTGAACTATCCCTTTAAGAAAGAATACACCTTCTTAGTGATGTATTCATTAAATTCTATGAATGTTCTGGCCCTTGTGTGAGCAGTTATTGAATATTTTGGCTGACTTGATCTATGCTTTAAGAAAGCAGCATTCTCAATTAATGCATTTTTCTGTTTAAATGCAAATATCTGCAGATTCTGTCTGGGCCTGCTGATAAGCACCCAACTATGCATTGGTGAAAACGATTATAAATAGATATCATTCCATCCTCATTGGCAAGTGGCCTACATGCTGGATACTAACCAGAAAGTGATAAAACATACAAACAAACAAAGCAAACTGGCCAATAAAGGCCGCCCCACTTGGCACGACACAGAGGGCTGTGGGTAATGGAACTAGAGCAGTCCAGACAGACCGTTATGCAGGACTGGAAAGGACTCAAGCAGCATGGAAACTCTCCCGTCGCTCTGAGAGCCTCTCATCAGGCCTGATTTACTGCACGTCCACGATCCCTCGCTCGCTTTGACTTTATGACTGATGGGATCACCGTACATGACAAGTCACGCACCTCAAGGCAAACTCCAGGCCCACTGTGAGACTTTACTCTAAATAAACATTCACTTCATTTTCCTTTGTTCAATTGTTAGCTAGCAGTATCATTTTCTGAAAAAATATTTCAGCAACATTCACCAGGTTGTTTTGTTTACAGCCTGGATCTGTTAAGCTTGAAGAACGGACAGACGTATAAAAGAGGAAGTGTATCATTTTTTAAAAGCATTATGGAATTACTAAAATAAAAATGTTTCAAAATACACTGTACAGAGGTTTACCGAGTCAGCAGCTTGAACTTAAACCATCTAGGCTAAAATCATCCACTAGTTAGTCTAAAGCAAATCTGATCCAAATCCCCCATCAACCATTTTTAGATTCACTGGAACAAATATATTCAAATCCTAAGGCAAATCCAAATTGTGCTGTTGACTTTTCCATTGCGGTCTCTCTCTGCTCACAGTAGTGGAGGTCTGACTAAACCTGGTAAAGACATCGTCCCCTCTTGAGACAGCAGCAGTCAGCTCCGCAATGCTTTGGCCAGTATAAATCTCAGGATGGACTGTAATGAATTCTACAGTTCATTCTTCATTAGCTGCCAAAGCCTGTTCACAACAACATTGCTAGTCACTACTATGTCATATCCTGAAGGAACATTCCAGAACCGCTCGACTGAAACAGTTTTCATAAGAGGTGCTAGAATAACAGTGAAAAGATGGATGAATCTTTTTAGACAGTGTTACTGAAAAAAAAAAATTACAGTGAGAAGTCTTGTTGGATCAGTTTGTTCGGATGTTCTAGTTCTAGTTATTCTGTCCTAATTAAAAAATACATCAATGCTTTATAGGATTGCAGTTCTTTTTTTAAAGACCTTTTTGCTTCAGTTCTAGGTTTTGAATGCTATTTATTTTGTAGCTAATTGATTTGGTTCATGACTTACAAATCTTTAACAAAATTTTTATGGGAAGAATGAATGGGAAAAATATTTCGAGAAACAAGGCTACTAAGTGGATGGACACTGTTGTCTATTGCTAGCTTTAAATCATCAGACTGACTAACACCTAGCAACTAATTTCTAATAGCTTGTAGCTAACTACACTTTCAGAAGAGTAGCTTGACCGTAGCAAGCTATTTATTACTAACAGCTTATAGCACTTTTTTCCCCCAAAAAAACTGCTGACTGTGGCTGGCAACTCATTGCAGCTTGTAGCTAACTACATTTCCACAAGAGTAGCCTGGCTGTAGCTAGCTATTACTAGTTTATAGCACTTTTGTTTTTTTCAAAAAAAATTGTTGACTGTAGCTAGCAACTCATTGCTAATAGCAAATTTCACAAGCGCAGAAAGACTGTAGCCAGCATTACTAACAGCTTATAGCAGGTTTTTTTTCTTAAAAAAATAGCTGACTGTAGCTAGCAACTGTCACGGCGTCGTTTGCGGGAATGAGGAGTAGGGGTGAGGAAATCAGAAAACACAGTTTATTTTTGTAATCCATACAACGGAGCAGGAACGAACAGGAACAGAAGGGAATCCACACGCAAACAACTTACAAAGACGTTGAAAAACATGGAGTGACTATTACACAATAACCGACAAACCAAAGGGGAACAGAACCAAACTTATATACACAGACTAATCAGAGGGAGACAGGTGTGAACGATTAAACAATGACGTAATAATTGAAGACGGAACAGGAAAGACCAAATAAGGGCATACATAGGGAAAAACAACAGAAACAGTCCACAGGGGTCTGACATCAACTCATTGCTAATAACTTGTAGCTAACTACACTTTCAGAAGAGTAGACTGACTATTTTTATTACTAGTTTATAACACTTTTGTATTTCAAAAAATAGCTGACAGCAGCTAGCAACTCATTGCTAATAGCTTGTAGCTAACTACACTTTCACAAGAGTAGCCTGACTGTAGCTAGCTATTACTAGTTTAGCATTTTTAAAAAAAAATAGCTGACTGTAGCTAGCAACTCATTGCTAATAGCTTGCAGCTAACTACACTTTGACATAAGTAGCCTGACTGTAGCCAGCTTTACAAACAGCTTAAAAAAAAAAAAAGGCGACTGTATCTAGCAACTCATTGCTAATAGCTTGTAACTAACTTTTTTTTTACAAGATTAGTCTGACTGTAGCTAGCTATTTTTTTGCTAACAGCTTCAAGCACAATATTTTCAAAACAGTAGCCTTATTGTAGCTAGCCACTTAGCACTAGCCACTTGCAGCCAACTACAATTTTAAATGACTAGAACTTTATTTTAGCATAAAAACAAAGTAGTATTCTAAGTTTAGAAAGCTACAGTTTCAAAACGTAAGGTGATTTTAAGAAGACTATGTGAGGTGAAAGCTGAAAGGTGAAAACTTGAGAATATAATTAACACAAAAATTCACAAAAATTCATCATATCTAGAGGGTAAAAAGGGTTTTTCAGAAGCTGCTTTTCCAGTAACAGCTAGACTCCAGCTGACTTCAAAGGGCTTTTCTTGGTTAACTGGTGAGAACAGAGGAGGAGTCCTTACTGGAAGTGTGTGTGTACGTGTACAAGTGCTGCACAACAGGGGCCCTGTGTGCGTGGCCCTAGACTGTGACCTTGCTAGCAGAACAAATCCTTGTAGAACAAATTAGTCTATGATGATAAACACAAACAGGCTGTCAGTCAGAGCAAAGTCGAATGAGTGGGTGTTTGCCGGTTCTCGGTGTGTGTGCAAGTGTATGAAAGTGTGCACGTGGGTGGTTTGCAGTAGATGCAAGTTGTGTGTTTAGTCATTTTGACTTAACTAATAAAATAAATCAAGGTCTGTACTGTGTACGTTCACCCACATAAGTATTTACACAAACACAGCTGACACAAATGTACTAGGATCATCGTAATACGTAAAATAATTAACTCAGAGAAACAGCAGACGGACAGGAAGAGCTGTGGCTTCTTCAGATTATTCCTGCTGACGTAAAGGAGACTGATTTTGTGCTCAATCCAACCGTGTGTGGGGATCTTGAACATCTTGAACCAATAAATAAATGATGTCTGTGAAAGTTGTAATAAATTACAGAATTTTCTCTATTTGTAAGCCATGGCAAAGAAAAATTAGGCAATGGTGGAAAAAAAAAAAATCCCAAAATGCTGACAAGGTTTTTTCTTCTCCAGGCTTAGCTATAAAGCTTACCCAAAATTGGCAATACTAAAACTGTCAAAAGATGAGAGACAGTGGCTATCTGACATGAGAACTGTATGTGCTGCAGTATCGTCTCAGAACATGCATCACAACACAGTAAATACTAACAAAAACATACCATGGTATTCTTTGAAGTACTTGAATATGCTAATAAAGTACTACAGTTCATATACTATAGATTATGTATTATGTAATACTCATGACTCCACCGTACCATGGTACTACCAGAACTTTTTCTTTGTACTGGTGTACAAGCAGCACATACTGGAAACAGGAAGCATGTATAATATGAGGTACAAATGCTCTATAGAGTCCATGAGTGTCCAGCACATGACTATGCAGAAGGAAAAGAAGGCCTCTGTCCTTTAATGTAAAATGCATTATTCATCCCTTCTTTCTTGCACAATGGAGCACAGGGAACACATCTGGGCCTAAGGGAGTTGGTATGCTTTAATGAAGCGTTCAGTTTGAGGCAGAGAGCTGCCTGGAGCCACGGTCAGGCCTGGTGGAGTGCGAGCTCGTGTGCGTGGCGAGCACACAGAGGACGCCTTTTCAGCCCTGCCCTCCCTGGTGGCGTACTGTACATACACAGAGAGCACTCATGTGAAGTCTACGCTGAGCCCACACTGGCGGCTTTCTTTCAGCTACTCCACAGCAATGCAACCAAACTCATCTCCTCTCCAACCTGAGTGTCCTGAAGCATGCTGAAGAACTGAGTTATATTCTCATATCTAAAGCATTCTGTGGCTTTGAAGTATGTCAAAGTACACTCCAGTGTCGGTTAAGCACTGCTTGCTTGAGCAGATGGATGAATGATGGATGTCACATTAGGTTTCCATATGGCATTTTCAAGACGGCATAAGGACCCGTCGATCAATAGAACAATAGAATGATAAACCGATAGACAGATAGACAGATAGATAGATAGATAGATAGATAGATAGATAGATAGATAGATAACGATAATTATAGAATGATAGAACAAACAAATGAATGATAGAATGAACAAAGTAGTTAATGAAGTAACAAATTAACATTCGAACGAATGATAGATACAAATTATAGTACAAACAAAACGTATCAAATGAATGATAGAACGAATTAGAATATAGAACAATTGATAGAATGTTAGAATGATAGACAGAATGACAGACAAACACTAGAACAAATTCTAGAATGAACAAAAAACAGAATGAACGATAGAACGCATTATAGAACAATATACTGTATACATAGAACGATAGAACGACAGAACGACAGATCAATAGGTAGAACAATAGAATGTAAGAACGACAGAATGATAGACGACAGAACGATAGAACAATAGACAGAAAGACAGCCAAACAATAGAACAAATTCTAGAAAAGCAAAAAAACAGAATGAACGATAGAATGCAATATAGAACAAACAATAGAATGTTAGAACGTTAGAACGACAGAACGATAGATAGAATGACAGAACAATAGATAGATAGATAGATAGATAGATAGATAGATAGATTATAGAATAAACAACAATAGAATAAATGAAAGAATGATAGATGGAACAACAGAATGCTAGACCGAACTGTAGATAGAACGATAGAATGAACTAAGAAACGAACGAACATAGATAGACAGATGAACAACAGGTAGAACGAATGAATGAAGGAACATTAGGTAGAATGAATGAACGAATGAACAAATGAACATTAGGGTAGAATGAGCAAGCGAACAAACGACAGGTAGAATGGACGAATGTAAATAGATGAGAAGAAAACAAACGATAGAACAAATTATAAAACAAACAAAAATTATAGAACAAACAAAAATTACTGAATGAACGATAGAACAAATTATAGAACAAACAACGATAGAATGTTAGAATGATAGAAGGAAAGAACAACAAAACGACAATAAGAGAACAAGAGATAAAATGATAGATAGAAAGACGGACAGACAGACAGACAGATAGATAGATAGACAGAATCAATGACGGGTAGAAAGAAAACATTCTGCATGAATAAATGAAAGAAAAATAGGTATAACAAACAAATGATAGAACAAACTAGATGATAGAAGAACAATAGAACAAATGATTAGGAAAGAATGAATTATAGATGGAACATCTACAGACAGACAGACACTACGGGAAGTAGCAAATAGTCTTCAGGTAATAACCTGTATAACCTGTATATTGTGCGGAAAAAAAATGTGCAGTATTTTGAGAGTTTACAAAAGTACATCAGGATGGGATGGTGGTATGTTCCAGTCCACATGAGGCATGGATATGGGTACATGGAAAGCAAGCAATTTGAAATCTGATTAGCAATTCAAGGATGTCAGGTGGGTTAATCTGGAAAGGAATGTCTTTAAACGCAAGCCAATAAATCACACCGTCTACTTTATCAGGTCCGCTAGAAATGGGAACAGCAGAGTATCCTCATTCTAAAACAGATAACCAAAACCCAACATGCACTCTGACAAAATCTACATGAATATGAGCAGCACTGGAAGGCTGCAGCACTGATAACAGGTTTCTAGGTTTTCAAACAGGGTAACAGAGTCTTCTTGTAGCACTTCCAGAGCACTGGAGAGGGCAGTGGCACCAAACACTGTTGTCTTTCCAATCTCAGTGGCCAGTTCTCCTCTCTCTCTCTCTGCACAAGAGGCTCCATTCAGGGGCCAGCCACTGAGGCTCCCAGCACAGAGACAGTAATATGCTCCCAGTTGGCAAACAGACGTGTGTTTGGACAGTCTCTGTAGTTCTCTCCACTTAGCAAACATCAGCATTCCTGCAGCTCTGCAGCCAATGGACACATGCAGAAACCCTCACAACAAGAACCCAATGAGACCAAGTCCCTCAGCCTGACCTCCATGGAAGCACATGGGCCTCTTGCGAGATCCAAGACCTTAGCTCATCTTCAGAACACAGCTTAAGATATTTTCAATGAAATCCAAGAGCTTTCTGACCCTGGATAGACAGCAACACAACTACCACGTTCAAGATCAATAAAGGTAGTAAGGAGATTGTTAAAATAGTCCATTTGACATCAGTGGTTCAACTGTAATTTTATGCCACTTGGACAATACCAGCAACACTCAAGGAGTCAGAACCTTATTTTAAGCTTATAATGCTTGTTTTATAGCTTTGTGGAACATATGAACCTTAATGCCTTGCAACATTTTAAATGAATTCAGTCAAACCAGACTATAATTAGAGTAAGAGAGAGAGAGGCAGCTTTAGAGAATGGGAACCCTGTCAACTTTCTCCCTTATATCTGGAGAGCGAATATTTTCCATCCTAAACCTTCACCCAGCCAATAAAATCCTTTAACATTTGTTATTTATTGAGCGAATGCATCAATTTTCCAACAGTAAAGAGATTTGGTGGATATTTGTTTACTTTCACAGCAGCCCTGAGGACATCGATGTAATTTTTATGACATTTCAATGAGACCCTGTTGGAGGTAGAATCTATAAAACCATATTTGATTTGGCATACAAAACACTGGAATTCCTACCACAGATATCCAGCCTAGACAAGAAGCTGTAGAAATTCATGCAGGAGCACAGCCTATCCTTAACCATCCATCCCGCTAAGAAGAATCTGGGGCCAGAATTATGCTAGTATGTCACTCAGCAGGCCCAAATTAGTCAGAAATTTATCCCCTCAGGCAGTAATTTTTCAATCAATCAGTCGATGGGTCACTGCTAAATTCAGTCAGTCATTCAGTATTATATTGAGTTAGTCAGTCAGTTAATCGGTCAGCAGCATATTCAGTCTTTTAGTGACTCATCAGCGCTATATTTATAGTCAGTTTTTTAGACCAAGAGGACTATTATGCAGAAGATTCAAAGGGCTTTATGATGATGAGATTGCTAAAACCTCAAGAACTTCACCCAAAAACTTTGATATTTTGATCTTGGCATTTGACTTCCTAAAAAGTCCTAAAACGCCAAATGACCTCATCTTTATCTGGAAGATCAGTTTGATCCATGCCAATAACCACAAATAAGTTCTGTGCAGTCTGATGGTGTTTGTTGTGATTGGATAAGAATTTAACGTGCCTGACCGACTACAATTGGCCGACAGACATTGACAGGTTTTTACACAGCAGGGACCAATTAATACAGTTTGTGTTCCAGTCTGGACATAAAATTTACACATATAATGAGGGTGTAAGTGAAAAACAAGTCTTATGTAAGAATCACTGTTTGCTCAGTAAAAACATGTAGGTGAGACGTCTATGAAAGAAACCAACAATAACAAACATTTTCAGTGAATTCACAACTCAGTCTGGATATACTGTTTTAAAATTTGACAATATTGTCCATGAAAAACTTTCTGACATCTTTTAGATAAATCTGCGACATACGTGTGCTAACAGGGCAGGGTACGGTTTATCATTCTGCTCTGGTCTGGGGTTTTGCTGAGGCATGTTTAGTCTGACAGACAGATGAATGTCAGAGTTTAATGCCGTGTTCGAGTCGTGTCAGGATTATTGCAATTACCAGATGTCAACTTGAAGACTGTAGCTGACCTGCTCACGCCCTTGAACTCCGAAATGATTCGTTCTGTGGCAACATTCATAAGACCATAATGGATGCATGTACGACTTTGTTGATCGTGGCAGCAAAATACAATATTAAATCAAATTAATGCACCTTTCTTTGTTCAAACAGGAATAGGTGTTGAGGTGCCTAACAACCTTTAACTGCTAAAAATGAAGCTATTTGGTTTTGAGCTTGAACTTAGATACACCCTTATAAAAATTAACCATGGTTTTGCAACTCTACCCTGATAGCACACGTACATCACGGAGACGTCTATTTGACGTCTGCATTTACATATGCAAGGCGTTTTTTTTTTTGTTTTTTTGTTTTTTAAGAGTGTTTGCTCATCTGCAACACGTCTATTGGACATTTCCTATCAGATGTCAAATAGAGGTATATTAGATGTCTTTAAGATGATTATGATATATAACATACGTAAAAATGACATCTTACAGATGTCTGTCAGATGTTTGTACACATCAACTGCTTTCCAGATCAAGAGATCTTTAACAGACATCTTGCAGACGTACGTGTGCTATCTGGGTAACCATAGTTTAACCATGGTATTTGTAGCAAAACTGTAGTTATATAAATGGTATATATTAAACCATGGTTAATTTTCATAAGGGCAGCTCAGAGTGTCCAACCTGAAACTGTTCATATCTTCAGCAAACTCTTGACTTACTAGTCAAAAACATGGAATTTCAGTGAATCCAAAAAGGTTAGTGCTCTTACTTGAAAAAAGATGACTGCTAAGCTATGTTAGCTTGTTTTCTCAGGCAGTAAAATTGCTAGCAAAGCTTCTACATTAGATGTAGCTTGCTAAATGTTTGTGTGATGACCTGTAGGGACTTTATTTACTCCATTTACTTGATTTACTCACTCCTATGTCATCCAAGATGTTCATACATTTCTTTCTTCAGTCCAAAGAAATTAAGTTTCGGTTAAAGTTTTTGAGGAAAACATTCCAGGATTTTCTCCACATAGTGGACTTCAGTGGTGGCCAGTGGGTTGAAGGTTTCAATGCAGCTTTAAAGGACTGTAAACGATCAGTCATTTTCTAAAAGAAATACAAATTTATATACTTTTTAACCACAAATGCTCATCTTGCACTAGCTCGACCTCACACATTACGTAATCACGTTGGAAAGGTCACATGTGACGAAGGCGGATATGCAAAGAAAATCAAATGCCCTTTACAAAAAAAAGGTAAAACAACGATGTTGGGCAATTTTGAAGTTGGAGGAGAAAATGAGATGGAGTTTTTCACCCTACCCTACTTTTCTGAACTGGAGTACACAGATGAAGAACTAACCACGGGTGACCTTTCCAACGCAATTATGTAATGCGTGCACTCACACATGCGCACTGCAGAGCTGGTGCAAGATGAGCATTTGTGGTTAAAAAGTATAGAAATGTGTATTTTTTTTTTATAATAGATGACCGATTGTTTCGCTAGATGGGCTGGGATCATGTAGAGCCCCTTTGAAGACCTTCAGCCTGCTGGCCACCATTGAAGTCCACTATATGGAGAAAAATCCTGGTATGTTTTCCATCAAAAACCTTAATTTCTTTGCAACCGAAGAAAGAAAGGTTGACATGAACATCTTGGAAGACATGGTGGTGAGTAAATTATTAGGAAATTTTCATTCACAGTATCTCAACAGTATTATCAGAGGTTGACTAATAAGTCTTTTAACAGTTTGCTCTTGAATTATTACTGTTTGGTCCACTAATCCCAAATAAGGATTTGACTGAAAGTGTTAGCATGATGTTGCTTTAATCAACAGCTTGATGACATGCATTTGCTGTTGCACAATGCAGATGGAGAGTGTCAGACACACTCAAAGTGTCGTGTTTACTGCTGTGGTTGACTGTAAAGAGAGTTGAAGACACGCTTCAGCACAGCTGCAGTCTGTAGGGACTATCCTCACACACACACACACACACATATATAAACACACACTTTTACTTACACCATCATTAGAAAACTCCATTCGCATACCACATGGTGCTTTAAAAGCTGCTCATCTGTCACATTAGAGGAGTAGAACTGTAGTCAGACTCTTTAAGAAGAGAAATGGGCCCATTAAAGAGTATGATTTAGAAATCCAGTAAAGAGCTGCGCTCATCATCTCTTCCTGGCAGGATCTCGGACTTGATTCATCACCAGCTCCATTAGAATCTCATCAAGTGTATTATTAGACCAATTGATGAGTATCTGGTCCTAACTAAACTAAACTAAGCATCATCTGGGATTAGGTGGTGTCACTCAAACATTTTCCTAAGAGACTTCTAGAACCAATCAGAGCTCAGTATTACAATATCCCAGGTTCTTTTGCAGATTCAGCTGGATTTAAGGCATTATCTACCAAGCTACTTTGTGAAAACATAGGGAAAAGTGCAAGAACAAAAAAAAACATATGATGATTTATAATGGTGTGTTTTTGTGGTCCAGAGGCTTTATTATAAAAAATGAAGTAGCAAAGAGGTTGAAACAGAGGTGAAAGCTGCTCGGCCGTACTGCACACGTACATCCATTTAATGAATGGCAGACGTGTACACCGCCACAGGCAGGGCAGGGTCAAGACACAGACCGCATGGTATCCGTCACATCTGACTGTGCACGCCTAAGCTTGCTTGAGACACTTCTCTACTTGCAAACGCTTAAAACATCAAACAGTCCCAAATATAGAACAGTTATATCAATCCACCAAAGACAAAAGGGTTTGGCCTTTGACCTAGAGGTCATAGTTTGATATCACTTAACCAGCCCAGAGCTTTTTGGCTACCTGTTAAAGTAAGGACATCCGGCCTATCACAATCTACATGTGAGAACTTTATCAGGTGAGCCTGAAAAACAGAGACGGCACTAAAATTATGCATAGGAAAGGATAGTCACTAGATCTAGACACACACACAAACACACAAAAAGCAGGCCTACTAGTACCAGACACAAGGACAACACTAATAGAGCAAAACAGCTGTACTCAGGATTCCAGTGAAACAAGTCTACATAAACATGTCTACACACACCAGTATATTTAAGAGGCCATACTGAGATGACGTCCCCCCTGCACCCTCTTTGAATGAATTCCTTCATTTGCCAAATTTTCGTTTCTCTCAGTCCATCTCAAATGCACACATACCCTGCAGGAGCAAACGCTGAGCAGCTGCGCGCTCCTGCTATAGAAACATGCAAAGGCTACATTTCCTGAAAACTCTGTCAAACATGGCTCCCAGTCATGCAAAGTGTGTGCAGCGTGGGCCGTGTGCTGGGTGTGCTCCTACACGTCTGTCCTTTTAAACTCTGGCAGCTTCAGCTGAATGCTGCACGTCTCCACCCATCTCGGTAGCCAAGTCTCTAATACCCTAATGAGGACACTTATTATTCTGTCTTACTCTGCTAAAGCTTTTACTTTTTTTCCCCTTGTTAGTAAATACTGTACTGTAACTAAGGCAAGCATCATTATTATTGGTCATACTCTGGGTTAGGTGTTTCAACAATATTTGTGCTACAGAAAGAAATGACAGCTCAAATAGTGCAGCTTGTGCTATTAATGCTACCTTTAGTCAGAATAGTCAGAATATCAGGATATAAACTCGCAGGTGCAAAATAAAAGTTATTTTTTTCTTACAAATACAAGTTGGTATCTTGCAAATCTGACTTTCTTGCAATTCTGAGTTTATATCTCACAATTTTGACTTTTTTCCTCAGAATTCTGAGATATAGACTCACAATTGTGAGTTTTGAAGTGCTTATTCTGGGGGGGAAAAAAGACTGATATGTTCTCGGAATTGCGAGTTTATATCTCACAATTCCAACTTCACTCCGACTAAACTCGCAATTCTGAAAAAGAACTCGGAATTGTGAGTTTATATCT
>JAHKKF010527236.1:0-31529 GCA_019740295.1 Labeo calbasu
AAGAGACATTACTATAGTCATAATTTTATTATCTTAATTTTCTTCTTCTTCTTCTTATAATAATAATAATAATAATAATAATAATAATAATAATAATAATAATATCTAAAAATGAAAATAAATAATTTTGTACTGTAAAAAAGCATGGTGTATTTAATAATAATAATAATAATAATAATAATAATAATAATAATAATAATAATAATAAATTATATTTACTTTTACTAAATTATAAAATAAAAGAAAAAAATAAAGAGACACTATAGTATTAATTTTATTATTTTATTATTATTATTATTATTATTATTATTATTATATCTAAAAAGAAATACTTTAGTTCTGTAAAAAATAATTGTGTATATAATAATAATAACACATATTTTATAATACAAGTATTGTTATTTATTAATGGCAATGATTGTACTATAGTGATATTTATTTGTTAGTTTATTTTAATCATCATCACGTATTTATTATTATTATTATTATTATTATTATTATTATATTTAAATTACATTATAAAACTTAAAAAAGGCGAAATACTTTTGTACTGTAAAGTAAAAAAGAATGGAGTATTTAATAATAATATTAGTAATAACCTCTATTATTAGTATTATATCAGTAATTGTACTATAGTGAAATTTATTGTTATACATTTAAAAAATAATAGTAATATATTATTAATTATTATTATTATTATTATCATCATTATAATTTGTACTATAAAATACAAAAAAAATGAATACTTGTTTCTTTTATTTTACAGGACAATAGTATTATTACTACAGTAATATTTCTTTCTTTATATAGTTTATATATTGTAAATAATAATAATAATAGTAATAATGATGATAATAATAATAATATTTTTGTTATTAATAGCAATAGTTGTACTGTAGTGCTATTTATTTATATTAATTTTATAATTCTTATTACAATAATATTATTACTATAGTAATATTTGTTTGTTTACTTAATTTATATATTTTTATTAATAATAAGAATAATACATTTATTATTAATACTGTATCAATAATTGTACTATAGTGATATTAATACTTGTTTCTTTAATTTTACAGAACAATAGTATTACTATAGTAATATTTCTTTTAATTTCTGTATTTTTATTATTATTATTATTATTATTATTATTATTATTATTATTATTATTATGTAAATTTGAAGTTATACAAATGAAAACAATCTTATAGAAATAATACTGTTGTACTGTAAAAAAAAATAGTATTTAATAATTTTATTGTACAGTACAACAGTAAAATGACAATACTAGTATTTACGGCTGTTTTAAATTCTTTGCTTTCATATGTTAAACTATATAGAGCAGCTTTTTGTTATATTACTATACCAGTAAAATGTAAATAAATCAATAAAACTGCACTGATCAGCAGATCAGTGCAGTTTCATTTCACTGTTCCTGCTCCTGCTGTTTTGCTTTATTTCTGTGTGATCCCAGCGGTCATGTGGGAGCAACCAGCGCTTTCAGAAAATGCTGAGTTTCCAACATGTAATTATGAGTTTGGAAACTTTCGAAATGTCTCTTCTCACCCCACTGTCTTCCTCTCTGTGTGTTGATCAGTGTGGAAGGCAGATCTGCGGCGGTGACATAGCGGTGTTTGCGTCACGAGCGGGTCACGGCTCCTGCTGGCATCCTCAGTGCTTCCAGTGCGCTTCCTGTAACGAGCTGCTGGTGGATCTCATTTACTTCTATCAGGACGGACACATCTACTGCGGCCGGCACCACGCAGAGCGCATCAAACCCCGCTGCCAGGCCTGTGACGAGGTGACCGCTGGACTTCATTTCTATTCCCCCAGTTTTCACCAAATTCCTATTTATATCCATTTGTTGGTACTTAAATGTCTGAATTTGCAGGATGTGTGGTGTAGTGGTTATCACACATGTACCAGAGCCTCGGTGCTCATGCATTTATACTCTTCTAATTTATGTGCTCGGTAAAGAAATACTACTAATAATACTAATTATAACTTAAAAAAAAAAAAATAATAATAATAAAATGATATATATTATTATTATTATTATTATTATTATTAATAATTAGTAAAAAGATGTACACTGTAAAATAAAGGCTGGAGTACATAATAATAATAAGAAGAAGAAGAAATGTTGTTGTTGTTGTTGTTGTTGTTGTTGTTGTTATTATTATTATTAATTAGTAAAAAGATATACACTGTAAAATAAAGACTGGAGTACATAATAATAATATATTTTTATTAATTATATTATTATTAATAATATTTTATTAATAATATATATTTTTAATTATTTATTAATTTATTGAACCCATAGAATTTGATTAGTACATAATAATGACAATAACATTATTTATTATTATTATTATTATTAATAATAATAATAATAATCAGTAAAGATATAGTACTAATAATATAATATAACAGTAATAATACTATTGCACTGTAAAATAAAGACTGGAGTACATAATAATAATAATAATAATAATACATTTATTAAATTATTTATTAATTTACTAAACCCATAGAATTTGATTAGTACATAATAATGATAATAACATAGTAGTAGTAGTATTATCATCAGTAATAATCGGTAAAGATATATAGTACTAAAAATATAATAGTAATAATACTATTGCACTGTAAAATAAAGACTGGAGTACATAATAATAATAATAATAATAATAATAATATATTTAAAAATAACTTGCTTTTCTGTTTCTGCCAAACAGAATTTGATCCCTGCCCCTCATCAGTATTTATTAATAATAATAATAATAATAATAATAATAATAACAATTAATAATAATAATAATAATAATAATAATAATAATAATAATATTTGAAATACTATTTGTATTTTATTTATAAAATGTAATTGATGAAACTATATTATAGTACAGTGTTNTTTGATCCCTGCCCCTCATCAGTATTTATTAATAATAATAATAATAATAATAATAATAATAACAATTAATAATAATAATAATAATAATAATAATAATATTTGAAATACTATTTGTATTTTATTTATAAAATGTAATTGATGAAACTATATTATAGTACAGTGTTATTTTTGTATATTGTTCTTGTTTAGTATTTTGAATTAGATTTTATTTTTATATTTTCTTTTTCACTTTAATTTTATTAGTTTTACTTTATTTTAGTACTTCAACATAAATGAAATAAAAACGAGAAGCTAGCTAGAAAAAATGTTTGTTTTTATTTCAAAGTAACAAATATTTTTTTACTGTATTTGATTTTAGTTAACTATAATAACCCTTCCCATATACAATCCCATATTATACTGTTTATCCCATAACTGAGTTTCACTAAGAGTTTAATCCAGCCCTGCATGATTTATTGACTAAGTTCAAACACGTACTGTTGCTGTGCATGTGACTTACGCCGTATCTTTCTGCGGTTGATCAGATCATCTTTGCGGACGAGTGTACGGAGGCCGAGGGCCGGCACTGGCACATGAAGCATTTCTGCTGTTTCGAATGTGAGACGGCGCTGGGCGGCCAGCGGTACATCATGAGAGAGAGTCGGCCGTACTGCTGCCACTGCTACGAGTCACTGTACGCCGAATACTGCGACACCTGCGGAGAACACATCGGTGAGAGCAGACAGACAAACACTGCACACCAGCACTGCGATCCAACCGCTGATTACATGGACATGACACATAATGAGAGAGTTGGAAAAAAAATATAAAAGAATCTTTAGTTAGAGTTCAATAAATGTTTGATATAATGTTTATGCACCCAAAACAGAATGAAAGAGCGCTACTCATTTCAAACACACCACACAGAACACCACTCGGCTTAAAGTTCACGTGTTTACTCGCAGATACGTTTCTCACGCAAGCACTAAACAGCACTGTGAGATCCAGTGTGAAGTGCTTTAATTCAGCGTAGAACACAAATGACTTGGTTTACAGCCAGATGAAACAGTGCTGACAAACAGGAGAAACACTGTACGCAACAATACAGTCAGAAGACTTTTCAGTCTTTTTACAAATTGCCATCATTTACCATGGATTTACTGTAGAAACACTAACTACACCACAATATTGTCATAATGTAACTGTTAGGTGGGTATTCGTATGATATTATTATTGTCAACATGTATTAAATGTAGTGAAGGAGTAATGGAATATAATTACAGTATTTTTTGTGATTAAGCTATAGCATTTGTGCATTTATACCAAATAAATTTAGTCTACTGTATTTCTTGCAAATACCCAGAAACCACATAATCACCTACATGGTCTTGAGGTGCTATATTTGTGGTTTTAACTGTGGTTATCATGATCTAAATATATGCTTGTTGGTTAAAAAAATAAATAAATCAAACAGTCACAGTATATATATATATATATATATATATATATAAAATCAGGCAACACAAACCTGTTTTTGTTAATTGAAACAATAGCACTCATTAGAACATTATTTTCTATTAAGATATTTATTTTGTTAAGGAGACATTTAAAGAATGCAAAAACGTGAGTGTTTGTCATGTCACTTCTGACCATAAAGAGCAATTTAAAACCACAGTTAACTATGTGGTTTCTACAACTTTGACTTTGCAGCAAAAATCAGCCTTTAACTCAAAGGAAATAAAAAATCTTGACATTTATTGTGATAATTATCAATATTGACTGATATGGAAAAAAAAAATGTTTTTTGGGCTATATCACCCAGCCATATAGCAGAAACTGAGGCTGAACAAAAACATATAATCTGAAAAATTACGTGAAGAAAAAAAACACTGAATTTTGCATTTTTATTTATTTATTTATTTATTTATTTATGCATTATCGATTTTTTTTATCTCCCTCTTTTCATTATCATAATCTTATCACTATAAATAACTGATTTATAAAAAACATTTAAATTAAAGGCAATGCAGCAAATACTACTATAAATTTTTGCATTGAAATATTGAGAATTTAGTGGCAAACTGAGTATTATCATGAATTAATTTTTTATATTTTTTTTTTTCATGAAGGATGTTCACTTTTTCTATTCAAAGAATCCTGAAACAAATATATATCAAAGTGTCCACAAAAATATGAACTGTTTTTAATACTGATAATAATAATAAATGTTCTAATATGTTAATTTAATAATAAATCATCATATTAGAATGATTTCTGAAGAATCATGTGACACTGGAGTAATGATGCTGAAAATTCAGCCTTGAATCACAGAAATAAATTACATTTTACAATATATTAAAATAGAAATCAGATTTGTTTTAAATTGTAATAATATTGCATGGTTTTACTGTATTTTTGATCAAACAAATCCAGCCTTGTTGAGTATAAGACTTTTAAAATGATTAAATAAAAAATGTATTCAAACTTTTGAATGGTAAATATACTAGGTAGCTGAAATTGTCCGCAAACTGAAAACATGCAAAAATATGTCTTTTATTTTTCATATGCACAAGTGGAAAAAGTAACAGAAGTGCAAGGTGTCTTAAAACAGACCAGTGTTTAAAGACACCTTGCTCTTTTGTCACTTTTTCACTTGCATGCACTAGTTGCATATATAAAACATTCATTTGTTGTGCCGCCCACTTGCCTGCTTGGCCTTTCTAAGTGTTACCATAAACACATTTCTTGGTTGTTTTTACAAACTGAATCACTTGTTTTAGTTCTTTCTGTGTAAATGACAGCATTGCTTCAGATGCAGAAGCTTACCTTGCATTTAACCACAACATTCCTTTCAATTACGACAGTTTAAAGCTCAGTAATTACAGAAAAATGCTGTGGTTCCTGACTGAGATGTTACATGATTGAAGGGTTTGACTGTGACGTTTAATTTCCTCACCGTCTGTAGGTATAGACCAGGGTCAGATGACGTACGAGGGGCAGCACTGGCACGCGTCCGAAGAGTGTTTCTGCTGCGCCTGCTGTCGGCTCCCTCTGCTGGGCAGACCCTTCCTGCCTCGCGGCGGACTCATCTTCTGCTCCCGCTCCTGCTCGCTCGGTGAAGACCCAGACAACTCCGACTCCTGCGATTCTGCCCTGCAGAGCAAATCAGTGTCACACAAGGCCATTCAAAACCAGCAGCGTACTTCAACGCCACGGCCACAGGGGGGAACCAGCATCACTGTCACCACCTGCAAGAATGCAGTCAGAGCAGCTAGTACAACAACAGCCAATGGGGGACATTTTACACTGGAGAGCAAAGGTACACATTATTATGCATTTTTCTATACTAATTCACACACATGCATTATTGTCTCATCATTTTCCTAACGTTTCCTAAAAAAAAAAAAAACTAGTTAGATCTCACAAAAACTACCAAATGTTATTTTATCCAAAGTCAAAACAAACAAACAAATATATATATATATATATATATATATATATATATACATATTTGAATATATTTTTAAAATGTAATTTATTCCTATGATCAAATCTGAATTTTTAGCATCATTGCTCCAGTGTTCAGTGCCACATGATCCTTCAGAAATCATTATAATATGCCAATATGCTGCTCAAAAAACATTTATTACTAATATTATGTTGAAAACAGCCAAGTAGTTTTTTTTTTTTTTTTATCTGTCTTAGATGAATAGAAAGTTCAGAAGAACTGCATTTGTCTGAAATAGAAATCTTTTGTAACGTTATACATGTCTTTATCATCACTTTTGATCAATTTAAAAGCATCCTTGCTAAATAAAAGTATTAATTTCAATAATTTATCAGCAAATCAGCATATTAGAAAGATTTCTGAAGGATCATGTGATACTGAAGACTGGAGTAATGATGCTGAAAATTCAGCTTTGATCACAGGAATAAATTACATTTTACAATATATTAAAATAGAAAACAGTTATGTACTGTTTTTGCTGTACTTTGGATCAAATAAATGCAGGCGTGATGAGCAGAGGAGAATTCTTTAAAAAAAAACAACAACAACAAAAAAACATTAAATATTTATTTATTTTTGCCTAAAGAAAACTATTTTAGTAATACTAAGAAATGTGACATTCTTTTCATTATAAGTAATCATATTTTTTTCAAAATATTCAGATTATTATATTTGTCTTAATGCTTTATTTTTTAGTTTTTTTTTTTAATAATTATCATTAATCTTAGTGATTAACCATGTTTTCTCACAATATTCACATTTTTAATAAAAATAAGTAAATATTATTCAAATTAGAAAGAAGATTTGTAAACATACATAAGTATTATTTTTTTTTTATTATTATATTTTTATTAAATTTATTATTATGTTAACTGTAGTATAAAAAAGGATTTTTGTCAATTTAATTCATTTCAATGGTGATTAAACAATTGAGCAATTTTTCTCCCCAAATTACTGTTACTATTACACACACACACACACAAACGTGTAATTGTAAAGTACGCTTGTATGTATACATACATGATTTTAAAAAGTTTCTGTACAATATGATCAGTGTGTAGGTCTTAAAATGGATTTGATTTCCTTTATTTATTTATATATATATATATATTTTTTATTAATAAATACTTTTTTCAGCATGGATGGATAAAATGAATCAAAAGTGACCGTGAAGGCATTTATAATGTTACAAAGATTTCTTTAATAAGTAAACGCTGTTCAAAAAAAAGAATAAATAAGAAGAAATGTTTCTTGAGCAGCAATTCAGCATATTAAAATGATTTTTGAAGGATCATGTGATGCCGAAGACTGGAGTAATGATGCTGAAAATCCAGGCATATCTTTATGAAATTCACCTATATGATGCATGTAATTGACACTGTTTGTATTCAGTGGAATTTCTAATTGTCTATTTGTTGGTTTTGCAGGTGTTCACACTTCTTTCCATCCTATACCTAATGGCCAACCTCCACCGTATGGACAAACACACACACAACACTCACATCTGTCCTCTCCGCTCAGTCCAGCAGCCAATGACAGGGAAACATTAGTTAGTGAACAACTAGTGAATCACCGACCGGACAGTCTGGAGTTTACAGTGGAGCTGAATGGATACGCAGAATTTGGCCCTTTCCCGCCAAGCTGCACGTCTAGAGGCACGTCGACTGCAAAGGACTGTGGGAACATCACTGAAAACAGTTGTACAGGTATGCTTGATTTTATAAAGTCAGATTCAATAGCTGCCTGAAGCTGTATTCTTACTTTGCTTCCTCTGTCATAGGAATTTCCTCTCAACTCGAGTCTTCAGATGCATTTGTTGATCTAAATGACTCTGAGTCCTTTCCACCTCCTCCGCCCCCTGTTTTCTTCGATCCGTCCGAATCACCGAACCTTTCGGATTCCCTGGCCGCTGTCACCGAAGCCGAAGACGTCCCTGTGACGCCGGTCCGCAGTAGCACCGCCAGGGTCAGCTTTAGAGAGCCAATCAGCTGTAGTTATTCAGTGGAAGAGGAAGACTGGGAGGAAGAGGAACGGGTGGAGCCGGAGAGAAAAGAGGGTGAGGATGATGAGCAGGAGGAAGATGGAGAGGAAGTTGAAGGAAGTTTGGGACACAGGTTGCGCTTTTGCACTGAAGTACCATCTCAAATGGACCTGCTGGGTAAGATCATAACACTCATTAAAACAATACACTACTATTATAGGCTATTTAACAACTTTTCAGCAATTTAAAAGGGTCAAAAGTTTGGAATCATTAAGTTTTTTGGTGACACTTGAGGAAACATGTATTCACAATTAACGTTTTTCCTCAATACATTCCTAATTACTGCTTATTTATAGTAAGGTAGTTGTTGTAGCAGTTTTGTTTAGGTATTGAGCTGCGTTAAGGGATGTAGAATATGGTCATGCAGAATAAGACATCTTATAATGAGCTCTGCAAAAATCAACCCATTCTGATGGATTGTTCCTTTAAATGCAAATGAGCTCTGCTCGCCCCGCCCCTCTCATCTCTCTGTGGAGTGACGAGCCTGTTTATTTTGCATCCGATGACCCCTTTAGAGGATTAGTTCAATTTACTTACCGCTACGTCTTCCAAAATGTCCATGTCTTTCTTTCTTCATTCGAAAAGAAAGTAAGGTTTTTAGGAAAACATTCCAGGATTTTTCTCCAGTGGACATCAATGGGGATCAAAGGTTTGATGGTCCCAATTGCAGTTTCAATGCAGCTTCAAAGGAATAAGGGTCCAAGATGAAGAATAAGGGTCATACCTAGTGAAACGATCATTTTCTTAAAAAAAAAAAAAAACTCTGTATACAAAAAAAATTGTATACTTTTAAAAATCCCGGAATGTTTTCCTCAAAAAATTATTTTCAACTGAAGAAAGACAGACATCTCGGATGACATAGCAGTGAGTAAATTATCTGGATTTGTTTATTCTTAAAAAGTGAACTAATTCTTTAATGCCATATCCTGCATGACCATCTACATCCCTTAACCCAGCCCAATACCTAAACATAATTACTATCAATAAGAAGCAGAGGTGTGGACTCGAGTCTCGACTCGGACTCGAGTCGCAAATTTGAGGACTTGTGACTTGACTTGACATAATAAAGGAAGACTTGCGACTCAACTTAGACTTTGACAACAGTGACTCGAGACTTGACTTGGACTTGAGTCCTGTGACTCGGCAAGTCTTTGGCTTACCTTATATATAATAATAATAATAATAATAATAAAAAAAAAAAGGTTCTGATCAGTAGGCTGGTTCCTGAAGCATATGATCACACTGGTATGATTAGTGCAGCTTTTTGGCACTGAGACAAAGACACTACGTGAGCGCTTCTTAGTGTTTTCATCCACATAATGTTTAGGATTATAATTTAGAGAATTTATAATTTGTTTAGAATAAACACTGATTTATATTGAAACAGCAGTAGCCTAATAATAGGCTAAACCTTTCATACATAATTAGATTTGTTTTTTGTTTTTTTTTCCATGTCAAAAGCTTGTATGTAGCCTACATATAAAGTTTTCCCTGTATTAGAGCTGTTTAAACTTACTTTTTGAATACATTCGTTTACTGGATCCTTGGACTGAAAAGTTTACAGGGGTTCACCAGTTTCAGAAATTTCTGATTGTAAAAACCTGCTTTTTTTATTTGTAAGGTATTGTTTTTCGTTATAATGTACTGATTCAAATCAGGAATCAATAATAATTATTATTTTACCACTCTGAGCGCCTCCCCCGACATGTTCTCGTGTATGAACAGGCAGCATCTGGGGTGTGAGAGACGGCGCGGGCGCATCAGGCGCAATCAAACATATTTTAGAGCAAGCCGGTAACACGGTCCTGACCGCATCATCACTGTCTTTACTGGGTGTTTTTAGTGAATATTTGCATTTATTCACACATGACTGGATGTGGTGGACTGTCATGATTTTGACTAATGCAGGACACTACTGAATGATGCACATCAGAGAGGTTTCAGAGAGGTTTTCTCGACTGATAAAGAAGTGTATATGCCGTATACTGTACTTGCATATACCCTCCACTATACCACTGATTATAACTATTCTTATACATTTACTTTTCTGCTTCATGTATCTCTTTACTCAGTAATTAACATTCTGTATCAAAGTATCAGTTTATGACTTAAAGAGCCATAAATATTTTGCAGATATTATAAATAATACCCGTCAATCATGTCAATAAAGCTTTGTCTTTTTCTGTAGACCTAATGTTACGTCAGTAGGTGGCGATAAATGAGCGTCTGTACTACGTATTAGCAAGTTAAATAATTGACTCAGTTGACTCATTAAAATCACTGAATCATTAACAAATGAAACAGGGGACTTAAAATACATTATTCATTCACTTAGGCCTATATTTCTTCACAAACAATGATTCATTCCTCAATGAAACACCACTAATTATTATAACTTCAAAGTTATATTTACTATAGATTATTGTTGATTTTAAATTTACTGTAGTAATTAATACAGAGACACTAATTTGGGCAAACAGCACTAATGACTTGTTTACGACTTGATGCTTAAAGCGGAGGACTTGCAACTCGACTTGGACTTGTCTGTCTTGCCTCGGGACTTGACTTGAGACTTGAATGCAAAGACACGAGGCTTACTTGTGACTTGCAAAACAATGACCTGGTCCCACCTCTGATAAGAAGTAATTAGGAATGTACTGAGGGAAAACTCAAATAGTGAATATGTGTTCCCAAAATTTTAATGATTTCAAACTTTTGATCCTTTTCCATTTTTGCCATGGTTTTTAATTCCAGTACTATTTTAATGAACTTCTCCTTTTAAATGTGTTTAGGTATTGAGTATTAAATAAGGTAGTAAGTACTAATAATCAGCCAATATACTAGTAATATGCATGCTTATAAGCAACTACTTGTTATTACAAATACTTATGTAAAACGTATTCTTATTATTCCAAGCATATTTTAGAACATATAGTCCTATTTATTATTTGATTATTTAAATCTCCTGTTTAAAAATAGGAAAATAGACATGATATAGTTGCATTCAGGGTTGCCAGGTTTTCACAACAAAACTCGCCCAATTGCTCTCAGAACTAGTCCAAAACTAGCCAACTTGTGTTTCGAGGTGGGTCCACTGTTAAAAATTACGTTCCGAGGGATAAAATACACATTTTTTGTCAGCGTTCCCCTGGTAAATTCGTATTTCAGAAGCTAAATATGACGTTATTGGGGTCGATTCAAGTCGCGGACATCAAAAACAACCTGCAGCAACAGTGTTAAAGTAGCCCAATTCCTGGGACTTGGCAACACTAGTTGCATTGCATACTTGCTGCTACCATAATAAAAACCCATTTTGAATGTTTACACGCTTTTCTTCTCTTTGTGCTCCCACTCGCTGTTATGAAGTATTATTCTTTCTTTCTAGCAGTTCAGTAATAAATATGCATGCAAATTACAGCAAAGTACAACAGTTAATGTACTGTGTTCGGCGGTAGTCAAAAATGTATTAAACATTGAATTTTGAATCAATTACTTCTCGTAAACTCAGAGATGTGGATTTGGACAGCAATTAAATTACCACACAACCATGGTGCATTTGTCAAAAAACAGTAGGTAATTCGGCCAGGGATTTTTACGAGGGTGGTGAGGGAAAAAACACAGACATCCTGGATTCAGACAGCAATTAAATCACCAACTACCCCCTGTAAATGGTGAAAATCACTTACGTCCCTATGAGAAACAATTACCGTCTGAACAGGGCAACAGAATGATTTCTGCAGGATCATGTGACACTGAAGACTGGCGTAATGATGCTGAAAATTCAGATTTGATCACAGGAATAAATTACATTTAATATTATATTTAAATAGAAGATTTAGCATCAGCTTTCACATTTGTTAGAAACGAACAAAATACCCATACCTATTTCATTTTTCATACCAAACAAAATGGTCATTTTCTGCCCTATTTATGGAAAGTGCAACAAATGTTTTAAAAAATATATAAATAAAATACCTACTGAGCTCCCAAGCGCCCCTTGGAGGATGATGAGGTTATGTTGCAAATGCTTAAAGACTGGGTTTCCCAAATGGTGGTTTGTGAGGAAACTGCACAGGGTTTGTGAATTCACAAAAAACTAATGATTAATTCAACAGAGCATAATATTAAAATAACAATGCGGCTGTATAGTCTTATCAAACCGTGATTATCAAGTCCAGGGGTGGGGAACGTCGGTCCTGGAGAGCCGCAGCCCTGCATAGTTTTGCTTCAACCCTAATCAAACACACCTGAACAAGCTAATCAAGGTCTGAAGGGTTACTAGAAGGCTACAGGCGGGTGAGTTTTTATTAGGGTTTGAGCTGAACTCTGCAGGGCTGCGGATCTCCAGGACCGGAGTTCGCCACCCCTGATCAAGTCATATGTTGTTTAAGGAAAGACGTTTTTCGTCTAACATCATTACAAAAAAGCTGTTGGTGTTTCAAGTCTGTACCTGATGCAATTTTAGTCACACATTTAAGTGTTTCCTGTTTTTGGACACATGGATTCAGTAGTAATGAGGCCAGACTGAAACCAGGGAGCCAAAACAAGAAATTCAAGGAGTTTATCATGTCATGATTGCTTCAGGGTATAGTTCACTCAAACAATCAAATCCTGTCAGCGTTCACTCACTTTACAAACATGTATGACTGTGGAATGTAAAAGGTGAACTTTTGAGGAATATTCTCACAGATTTTCAGTATTTTGAGTAAACTAGGACTAGGGCTGCACAATAAGGGTTGAACTATTAATCACAGTTAGTTTACTCAAAAAGTATAATCACGGTTATTAATCAATCACAATTACTGTCATGCTAGATTTTTTTTTTTGTACATTTCATGAGAATTATTACACATTTACGTAAGCACAAATTAAGAGAATGCCACTGTGTGCTTGCAGATTCAGTCACAGCAAACAAATGACATGTAAAAGAAAACAGGCTGTATGACACTTATATATAAGTGAAATATCTCAATGGAGAGCGGTTACACATGGTTGCCAAGTTGGGATGATTAAACAGAATAGGTATTGATTTAGGAGAAAAGCTCTGTTAGGGGGATTTAAATTCTTGACATCTGGCAACCGTGACCATGAAAGCTTGCAGAGGCTTGTTACCAATGCAAGATAATGCAAATGCTAAATGAATGAAACATTTTCAGGATAAATAACCAGTGGGAAGATATTGCAGATAATTACGCTTGTGTCGTGAGAAGCAGAAACTGATTACGATTAAAATACGATTTATCGTGCAGCCCTAACTGTGAGACTCTAATTGCCAAGCTTTAAAAAATTATTAAAAAGGTCTATATTCTATGTATGACAAAGTCTGTTTGAAGTCATTATTCGCTGATAATCTGAAGTGAACTGGATCAGCACGATGATCACTCACCCTGGTTTTGTGAAGTGGATTAGCAGATTCACAGAAAGATTAGACTTTGTTCATGAATCAAACATCGCTGCCGCTCCCATGAAAGTAAACCGCAGTAAGGCTGAGTAAATGACACTCTTATTTCGGGTGAGCTATTCACACCAGGTTATAGTAAAGCGTTATGACTGTTACATCAGTTGTAATCTAACTCAGCCGTGTTTTCTTTCAGATGGCTCATACCACCGCAGTTTCCGTCGAGGAAGCGGTGGCCACCATCCCACGGAGAAGCGGCTCAGACGCGCCCGAGGTTCACGAAGTGACAGGCCTCGTCTGGAAACCCTGGACTCTAGGGCAGAGGACCGCAGGCGGTCCAACAGCGTCCTGGACGGCGGCAGGACCGGCAGCCTTACGCTGCACTCCACCCGCTACCGACACGAAGACTCCTGTTCCACCTGCTCCTCCTCCTCGGACTCCGAGGAGGAAGGCTTCTTTCTGGGCCAGCGCATTCCTCTGCCGCCGCAGCTGACGGGTGGAGAGAGACCAGCAGAAGCACAGAGGGAGGACGAGGACAAGAGCCGCAGAGGAAGCTTTAGGAGAAGAAGGACACAGAGTCTCAGTAGAAAAGACAAAGACAAGGACAAGGACAAAAACTGCATACTGTCCTGAGACTAAGACGTATACGTTAAAGAATGCAGTCGAGACTCTCTGAACCGACAAGCTGCTCAGTCAAGAACAAAGTTTATGAGTGACACTTTGTATGATAAAAACAGAAACTATCTTACAGTCTGTGCATCTGTGTAACAGTATTTTTAGGTGATGACATATTATCCACTATCAGTTTCAGTATCAGGGTGCTTAGTCAAATCTACTGGCGTTATTATTCGGGCCAAGGAACATTTCTAATCCAAGTTTTGGTTGTTGTAGGATAAGTAGAACTACAGTTTCTAAATTTATACAAGAGAACTAGGTGAACTAATTTCATTTTACATTTATTTACAGCTAAAGGCCTGTTTCTCACACCACAAATATTCAGCACAAAATTCACTCCAATTTTGGCATGCAGTTCATTTGTTCAATATGGAAGCTTGTTTCCACTGCTGAATTAAAATAAAGGTAATTCTGACGCTTTCTCTCACTACTCTGACTTTTATCTCGCAATTGTGACTTTTTTTCCTCAGAATTTCATAATATAAACTCGGAATTGCAACTTATAAAGTCACAATCTCCTGTAAAGCCAAAATTGTGAGATAAACTCGCAATTGTGAGGAAAAAAAAAATCAGAATTCGGAGAAAAATGTAAGAAAATACAAAAACTCCAAATTGGAAGAAAAATATTAGAACTGTGGCATATAAACTTGCAATTGTGAAAAAAAAGAAAAAAAATCAGAATTGGGAGAAAAAAGTTAGAATTGTGACATATGAACTTGCAATTGTGAGAAAAAAATCTGAATTGCAAGAAAAAAAGTAAGAAAAAAACTCAGAATTGGAAGGAAAAAAGTTGAAATTTTGACAAACTTGCAAATGTGAGAAAAATCAGAATTGGGAGAAAAAAGTCAGAAAAAGAAAAAAAAACTCAATAGGGAGGAAAAAAGTTAGAATTGTAAGATATAAACTTGCAATTGTGAGAAAAAAAAATCAGAATTGTGAGAAAAAAGTAAGACACAAACTCAGAATAGGGAGAAAAAAAGTTAAAATTGTAAGATATAAACTTGCAATTGCAAGAAAAAAGTCAGTATTGCAAATTTACATCTTTATTATTCTCTGCGAGTTTATATCCTGCAATTTTGAGTTTATAACTCTATAATTTTATAACTTTATAATCCTGAGGAAAAAAGGCAGAATTGCAAGTAGTAAACTTGTGAGAAAAAAGTCAGAATTGTGAGACAAATAATCACAATGACTTTTTTATTCAGTGGTGGAAACAGGCTTTCATAGTTTCAAACAATAGGGTAGACGAATTAATGAAATACAATTTCACTCAGTACGAGGCACTTACAGAAAAGCTGAATTACTCCAGCACAAAAAAACTCAATTTTCCGTTACCGTTCTGTTCCGTTGACATTCGCTTGTCACAAAGAAAAAGCAAATTAAAACAGTATTGACATGTTAACTAACAGCAGTTCAGATTTTTGTATTTATTATGGTGTTTATCAAACAACACCAAATGCTTAGACAAGATCGCCGCTTCTGGATTCTTCCTCTGCTACTCACTGTTGCTTACAAAAAGTTTTTGCAAATTAAGTCAGATGCAAATTAAAGATTTTTGCGACAAATGCGTCTTGTTGTGAACAAGCCTGGAATGAAAGCCAAGGTAAATGTGTTTAAACTGGAATATAAGCATAGTCAACAGTAATGTGCTACTTTGTTGTCACATGACCTCAGAAATGGTCATCTTATGTTTTTAAATCTGAATTTGTCGAAATGTCTTTTGGAAGTCAAATAATGAACAAGTTGTTAAAAATCACAGATGTGCAATTACATTGAAAGTGTGTGGTCAAATCAAGCACGGTGCAACGTGGGATGAATTACCCAGTGTTTACCCTACTAAGAACATTTTGACAAATTATGTCTATGTATAACAAATATCCCATGTATGACAAACATATGACAGATATCCCATGCATAAGGAAAATATTTATTGTATGAACAGTATACAGTGGTTGCATGCTATTCACACAGCTGTGAAAGATCATTCCAGTTATTCAGCAAAACCAGTTAAAAATCATAGAAATTAGTGTTTTTTTATATTCAGTGTTGGGGAAAGTTACAATATTGCATTACTCCCTAATAAGTAAATAATCACATTACTTACATTGTATGGAAAGTAATGTGTTACTTTACTTTTGCGTCACTTTTTCACATCTTTCCTGGGCTTGGTTGCTTGTTTGTTTTTAATTTAAAAAAAGTTTTATTTTTGGCAAATGTAAAAGGCCTTTTACACATAAAGTGAAACAAATAAGCCTTAGGCTGAAGGAAATAATTTCATTCTTGCAGGTTTACGTCATATTCTGAGGTTTTTTTTGAGGAATACTGAATTGTTTTGTGCAAGTGAGATGAGTAAATGCATGTTACATTTACATTTAGTTTAGAACTACAGTAACATCATGTTCACACAGCGCACACAACACATCTGCACTTATTCCCGATTTCTCTCAACATGGACACAGAAGAGCTGTCAGGCAATAAATGGGAAAACAAAGTAACTGGCTTTACTTATTTGAAAAAGTAGTTTGCATATTTTCTTGTAAATTAAAACGTAATGTGTTACTTTACTAGTTACTTAAAAAAAGTAATCTGGTTACTAAGTAACTCGCGTTACTTGTAATGTGTTACACCCCCAACACTGGTTATATCAGTCACTTAAGTTCCACGTCTGCTAAAGCCATAGAACAAGTTAAATTGTTATATGCTAAATCTAAAACAAACTACTTTCACAGGTAAATAGCTGGTGCTTGTTTGACTGGTTTGGAGAGGGCTGTGTAATTTGCACTTGTTTAAGGTTTAACTATGCGAAACTTATTGAAATGCAAACACAATGTTGTGGAGTTACTGTATTCGAGCGTGTACTTGAAACAGAAAGTCAACATATTGTATAGTGCAAGTTAAAAGTCTACTGCAGGCCGCCATATAACAAAATATGGGAAAATATCCTTTAATCTTTATCTCCTCATCAGCTGTATTATATGTAAATATTGGCATTTCAAACCTCTCTGTGTGTAAATGAGAGTTTAAATAAAGACACGTGACTTTCACTTTGTGTTCTGAAAAAAAAGATCAAAGGATTGTATGTTAGAAATGTATTTTTATAAACAACGGTGATGGTTTTATATTCTTGTCAAAATGCTTTTTGGGTTAATATAATTTTTAGAAACTTTAAAAAGTTATCTTTTTGATTGAGAAAAATAAAACACTTGAACCTACACATTACATTCTTTTTTTATGTATTTAAAGTAATTTTGGTAACATAAGGTTGATTAGTTAACATTAGTTAACTACATTAGTTAATATTAACTAAGAATGAACAATATTTCTCCAGCATTTATTAATCTTAGTTAATGTTCATTTTTAGTATTTAAGTTGTGTTTGTTAACATTTGTTAATGTACTGTGAACTAACATGAACAAACAATGAACGACTGTATTTTTAACAACTGACATTAGCTTAGATCAGGGGTGGCAAACTCCGGTCCTGGAGAGCCGCAGCCCTGCAGAGTTCAGCTCCAACCCTAATAAAACTCACCTGCCTATAGCTTCCTAGTAACCCTTCAGACCTTGATTAGCTTGTTCAGCTGTGTTTGACTAGGGTTGAGGCAAAACTGCAGGGCTGAGGCTCTCCAGGACCGAGGTTCAGCTTCAAAGGGCTCTAAACAATCCCAGCCGAGGAAGAAGGGTCTTATCTAGCAAAACGATTGGTTATTTTAATAAAAATAATACCACTTATGGTAACACTTTAGAATAGGGAACACTTATTCACTAGTAACTACAATTTTTCCCTCAATAAATTCCTAATTTGCTGCTTATTAATAGTTAGTGCAATTGTTAAGTTTAGGTATTGGGTGGGATTAGGGATGTAGAATAAGGCATTAATATGTGCTTTATTAGTACTAATAAATGGCTAATATTCTAGTAATATGCATGCTAATAAGCAAATAATTAAGAAACCGTAAAATAAAGTGTTACCACAATTTATATACTTTTTAATGTCAAATGCTTGTCTTGCTCTCCCTGAACTCTGTGTATTCTGGCTCATGACAGTTACTGTATGTCAAAAAACTCCCATCTCATGTTCTCCCTTAACTTTAAAATCGTCCTATATCGCCGTTTTACCTTGTTTGTTAAGAGTGTTTAATGATCTTTGCATGTTCACTTTGCAAAGACTGTGTCGGTACTTCTGCAGTGATGTAGGATGATCATTTTTGAAGTTGAGGGAGTAAATACGGTCTGAGTTTTTCGACATACCCTCACTGTCTTGAGCCAGAATACACAGAGTTCAGGGAGAGCAAGACAAGACGAGCGTTTGAGTATTTAAAAAGTATTTAAATTGTTTTTTTTTTTTTATAAAAATAACTGATCGTTTCTCTAGATAAGACCCTTATTTCTTGGCTGGGATCATTTGAAGCCGCATTTAAACTGCATTTTGGAAGTTCAAAATCAGGGCACTGTATCAGTCCATTATATGGAGAAAAATGCAGAAATGTTTTCCTCAAAAAACAATTTCTTTACGACTGAAAAAAGAAAGACAAACACCTTGGATGACAAGGGGGTGAGTAAATTATCTGTAAATTGTTGTTCTGGAAGTGGACTTCTCCTTTAATAACCAGCAAATTAGGAGTTTATTGAGGCAAAAGCCGTAGTTAATGGTTTGTTAATAGCGAGAACTGGACCTTAAAATAAAGTGTGACCACATTACCTAATGTTTACAAATGACGCCTTATTGTAAAGTGTTACCATAATTTTTTAAGGCACTGAGAAAAAAATAATAACACTCATATCCTGTTTTTATCATGCAGTTTTAAAGTTTATAAATAACTCTCTACAAATCAGAAATACCGACACTGTATAAGAATTCCAAGATTTAAAAAAAGACAATATAGTGTCTTCTTAAAAATAACTGACTAGCAACTATTTTGATGTCAAATGTCTTTTCTCCACATACAGCGTCACTTAGAGATTCCAGACAAAAGGTGGCATAAGAATATTCTCAAGGCAAAGGTTGTTTTTTTCTTTCAGTGATCAGGTGACTCAAAGGGTATATGGGACATACTTCCTGGAGCGTGAATGAGTTTCTGATTGGACGGGACAAGAAAAAAAGCGCAGGAGGAGTGTTTGAGAAGAGTCAAACCGGTCTGGCAAGTTTTACTTTCTCCTCAACACAAACACACGCGTGCACCATCTGCCTTGCTTTCTTTCTGCTCTCTGACACACAAAAGACATTACTGAATGAATTCACTCTCTGTCCTACCTGAATCAAACTTTAGAGATTAGAGGGGAAAACGAGTGCTGTTGAGTTTCCTGAAACAGTCACAGGTATGTTTGATTGTGTGCGTACTCTGTCTGTGTATGTCCCGGTGTGATTTTAAACGGTGTGACTAACATATAGTTTACTACATTCTGTTATCTACTTTGGTCTCGTTCTAATTCGCCGTAACTGTTGTTTTGGTTCTAGACATTAGCCTGGATCATGTAGAGACATGCCGTGTCCTGTCCCTGGAATCTGTAAGTGAAATCCTGTGTTCTGTTTATTTGTGTTGACCTTGTTTTTTTCTTGCCTTAAGGGATTGATTTCATATTTACTTGATCTTCTAACCTTGCTGTTGTGTTTAAAACAAGTATTTAGAAATATAAATAAATGAAGAGTAAGGTCAGAAAGTCTGATTGACTGATGGAGACAATGGGAGAGCAGAGAGGATGAAAAGATGGAATAATATACGGATCGTAAAAGACAGGAAAGGATAGACTACACTGTGATCTTTAACCTTACATAAAAGAAATGACCATCATTTAAACAATGAGCCGGTATGTTATTGGCAGTACTTTGCCTCTTAAGTGAAAGTACCTTTCCATTGATAAAAGCAGCACAGCTGTCATTTGTTAACAACACTGGAAATCCAGTCTGAAATATCAAAAAGTCCCTCAAGTTAACCAGTGACTTCTGGCTGAGGTCACATTCCTAGGTGGGCATGTGATTGTCACAATCTTGGACAAATACTTTCATATCAGTTATGTCGGTTTGCTAAACGGAAGGGCAGTGAAATAGGCTTTCAGTGTGATTTACAGTTATTTTAGGAAGTGTTCAATTAATAATTTCTTTAAAAATCAATTAAGTGAACGTTAATTCCATCAATATGCTAGTAGAAAGTGGTATCATTTTAGCCTCTGCTAATGGAGACTTTTGATAATGGCTTCAAGCCATCCTACATCAACAAAGAGCTCATTAGCGGTGTTTGCTAAAGCAAGCATCACAAATATTAATGATCATACTTAATGACAGGAACAAACCTATAACCCCTATAAAAAGTGTTTATATGGAAGTGTACTCAAGTGAACTCAAATTTGAGAGTTGTGCGAACGCTTTTGTAAGCAGTTAAAATCATTTAAAATAGCAGACAATAAAACTGATGAAAGAAAATCTCATAGACTTGCTTAAGGAAAGGCCTTAGCCATACCCTTACAAAAATTAACCATGGTTTTACTACATATAAAAACCACGTTTACCACAAATTTACCATGATTTTGCTAGACTTACCACAGATGGCATTTAAAGTAAAACTGTAGTTATACAAATTGTAATCAATACACCAAAAGTGCACTATAATATACAGCGGTTCTCATTTTCTGTCCTCGCGACCTCCCGCTCTGCACATTTTGTATGCACCTCTCATCACTTTAGGCATTTGTTCTATTTGAACATAAGTGCCCTGAGAAGTGGACACTCAAGTACTATAGAATCATATTAGCTGAGCTCCCACACATTTGTTTTTGATAATTATGGGCCATTATTCGAAGCATAAGCCATAAGATATGTCCACCCTGTCATGGACATATATATTACTGTTAAATACGTTTTCAATGTCGCTTTCATAAACAGGGTTATTTGTTTGCTTTCAAATTATAAATGCATAAAAGATTTTATGTAAATGTAGTTTTAAAGAAATACAATTCGCACATGTTTTTTCTTATTTGGAGAAAACTGTGATATTCGGATGTTATTGCCCCCACACCCAGCTATTGAACACATATACAGATATGATTGAAGTATTATTTAAAATATTATTTTCAAATATCAATATGACAGGGTGGACCAGTACATGACGGGGTGGACACATGACAAAACATGACAATGAAACATTTATTCAACTTTGAAAAAAAATAATATAATAATAATTATATTCTCAATCTGATATCCCCATTGTCCACCTTGTCATGTGTATGGCCACCCTATCGACTCTAAGTGGCCGACAGGGTGGACATTTTGGAACACGACAAGTTGGACATTTTGAGCTTCAATTAGCATATTAGCTTACAACAAACTGTGACTAGGTAAATAGTTAGTCTGGTTGTTGAAGAGAATTTGATATATTTAAACTTACATATTTTAAAAATACTGTATTCTATTCACTTCCAGCTAATTTTATGCCGACAGGGTGGACACCTTAAGCTTAGGAAAAGCAAGTAAGCAAACTCATACAAGAAAATTTGTCAATGTAAAAGTTACCAACCTACTCAGCTCAGCCGCTGAAATTCCCACGGCTGAAGAGACAAAATAAACTGTTGTCCTGATGTCACTAAAGGGGACGGCTGTTTCTTAAAGGGGCGGATTCCCCAATATGACAGGGTGGACAATCATTCAATCAAGGAACATGGACAAACTCTTCTTTTTTTATTAAATCAAAATACCATTTTTATTTTAACAGATCAATACACTCAAACTGAGTAATCTCTTATTTAACAAAATATTAATAGGAGAGCAAATTTTAAAAATGTTATGATTTGACTATTTTCTACTCTCATTCAAATTTAATGAGCAGTGCATGGAACATAGAAAATAACACGCATCCTCCTACACAAAACTTGTATTTAAAAAGTCAAGTAATGCTTTTGTTATGAATAATAAATCTTAGTTCAATATAACACACCCTTTCATAGTCATTTTTATCATGGCAAATGAGTTATGTACATAACACCAAAAGGCACCCTACACTGATATTGACCCATACGTATCATTCAAAAGACATTAAAGTGTTTGAGACATGAATTTAAAGGGGTCATAAACTAAGAAACCAAAATCCCCTTGATTGTTTGACATATAAGAGGTCATTGTACTATACAAATTTCCAAACTTTGTTGTTAGTCTAAAAACAGCTTATATTAAAGGCAGTCTGCCAAAACGGCAGCTTTTGGAATGTTGCTACGTATGATGTAATGGATAGATAAGCACCGCCTCCGCAGAAGATCAACATCACTGCCTTTTTAGCCCAGCTCACCAATTCACACATTTAATTTGACGCAGGATTTTCAAAAAGACTGAAACTAAAAGGCAATGCTGTGCCGCCAGCAATTTTATAAAACAGCTTATAATACTGTTTTAGCAATTAAAATAGTCCAGTTTTGTATGTAATGGAAAAGTGATTATACCTTTAATAATTCAGAAAGAGAAGCATCGAACTTAATGCAAACATATTCAAGACACATAGCTGTGACATTAGGAATACCAACATAGACGGAATGCTAATGTTTTCTCTTATATAAGAGCAAACTAAGAAAATTACAACAAACCTTAACGTTTCAATATCTAAAAGCACCGGTGTTTCAAATAATAGCACCAGTGTTGGTGGGGCGGGAGCGCGCTGTGGTTTGTGTTATATATATATATATATTTTTTTTACTCTGTTATATTCATGAATCGTGATTTTTGATTTTTTTAATGAAATATTCGTTTTGAAGAATGTTCGTATATTGACGAACATTCATTAGCTTAGCGTATTTGTTATGAAGTTAAGACATTTTAAGACGTTAAAGGTTAAGAAAGAATTGAATTAGCCTGTAGTCTATAGATAGATCTGACATAATTTAGTCTATAGCCTACTTTCTTCCACTGCAGAAAAAAAGAAACCATGTAATATGCAATGTTAACTTATGAATTAAATGAAAGGGATGAAGGGATCTGGTCTATAGTGATTTGGACTGGTTGACATTGTGGTTGCTGCAAAATCAGAATTTGAATTGATGTGACCACTCATAATTCACTAAAGTTGTTCAAATACCACAGTTCTCCTGCCCTAAGTATGGTTAGTAAACCATGCTCTGAAATGAGTGTGTGAAACAGTTTACAGTCATACCACACTAAATGGTGATCTACTGGAATCCTACTGGTGCTGTTACTTGCCAGCCATATGCCGGAAACGTGCTTATCTACTTGTGACGTGTAAAATGCTTATCAGCTTGTGACATAATAAATACTGTGTCTGTGTCCAAATCTTAAACCAGTTTCAAGTGAGATTAGTATCTCAACAGCTGTTTGTGACCACTATTCATATATTGCACACCTTTAATCTAAGGGCCTGTTTACACTTGGTCGCTTCATGCATTTTCTCTGATCGGATAGTTAGACCAGGTGTGAATGCCCCCCGAAACGCTTTCGAGACGCATTTAAATCCGAACGCTCAAATCGCTTCAGGAGTTGGTCTGGGCCGCATTCCAGACAAAACTGGACAAGTGTAAATACATCTGGTTGTTGAAACCACATATGCAAATTTTACTCCTCCCAAAATATTAAAATTGTGAGAGTGTTTTATAGGCTATGGCATGTTATAGTCAGATAAGTCAGCGCTTATGCAACAAGCATCACCGCGGATGAGTAGCTGAATATCTCTTCAGCAAGCTGCCCGTGCAAACTGCCACAAATTAAACAAAGTCAGTCGCAGATGCTCAACACACAATCATTAAAAGTCATGAGATTAACCTATCTTTCCAGTGCTGATGCCGTGCTCTCTCCTGTCTCCTGCGGTCTTTGGTCTTGAAATTAGCTGATAATAAATAAAATGCAGCACTCATCTGTTGCTTTCACTGATGTGAACTCTGTTAAATTTGCATGTAGTGTGGGAATTGAAGATTGGATTTATATCTGTTTTGCGATGACACATTTATGTGGCCAGGTGTAAATGAAAAAAAAAAAATACTGTCTAGGCAAATAACATTTCACTACTGAGATAAAAAGCTTAAGACCACGATGTTTCGGTATTATTACAGCACAACATGAGTAGTACTGTTATTTGCTTTTGTGATCTGAAGGAGCATTTGGACCCCAAAAAAGTGACGCACGAGATCAGACTTAAAGGGATAGTTCACCCAAAATGAAAATTCTGTCATCATTCAACCAACCTGTTCTAAAGCTATATGAATTTTTTTTTTTTCTGCTGAACATAAAAGAATATATTTTTAAGAATGTGCTCTGAAAAATGCTGGGTTAAAAACAACCATTTTTGGGTTATTTGGCAACCCAGCCCTGTGTAAATATTAGACGGAACACATGCTGGGTTATTTTGACCCATTTGCTGGGTTGTTTTTTGACATCCTATTAAAGGTTTTACATTTTAAATAAAAATGCACTCTAAAGTGTTTTTATATATATAGTGGACAAAAATAGTTAATAGACAATATTTTTATTCAATGTCAAGTCAGTTTTTTACAATCATAAAATCTTCAAAAACAAGGTATTAGGATATGACAGGAGGAGCAAGAGCAGAGGGATTATGAGCCATTCCACTTGCAGGTCACTATGTGATGCTGGTGAAGATTTGCTCCTCCAAAACACCCTAAAGTGGCTCAATAATATTCAGATCTGGTGACTGTGCAGGCCATGGAAGATGTTCAACATGACTTTCATGTTTATCAAACCACTCTGTCACCAGTGTTGCTGTGTGTATTGGTGCATTATCATTCTGATACATCGCACCACTTTCAGGGTACATCGTTTGAACCATGGGGACAAGCGGTTTTACCCGGTTTGGCACAGACTACCCAACATTGGGTTACACTAACCAAGCGCTGGGTAGGTGTGTAAGGGGGTTTATCAATTGTGTTGATAGTAAAAACAACCCAGCAGAGTTACAGAAGAACTACCCAACACCTGGGTAAAATATTAAAAAATATCCCAATAAAATGACCCAACGAGCTGAACTCAGCATTTGGGTTTAAAAAAAAAATAAAAATACATCATTTTTTAGAGTGCAGAAAAACTACCCAGCACCTGAGTAAAAATGGTAAAAAATAAAAATAAAAAAAATAACAGACTGAACCCAGCATTTTGGTTAAAAAAATAAACCAGGATTTTTAGAGTGCAGAAAAACTACCTAGCACCTGGGTAAAAATGATAATAAAAATAACCCAATAAAATGACCCAACAAGCTGAACCCAGCATTTGGGTTAAAAATAATAATAATTATAAATTAAAAAAATAATAATAATAACCCACTACAATGACCCAACTGGCAGAACCCAGCATTTGGGTTAAAAAAATAAAATAAAATGAATAACCCTTTTTTTTTTTTAAAGTGAAGAAAAACTGTTTGGTTACCCACATTCTTCAAAATATCTTCTTTAGCAACACTTATCAACAATCTAGCCACATTCTAAAAACCGAACACACATTGCAATGCATTGGCAACCACCCACAAACAACGCCCTAACATTGTGGTTGGTGACTTGCGCAGGCAAGCACCACTCATGAAAATACAATTACTATTGCAAAGTCATTAAAAGTGTGTACATGGAGTAAACCGTCTATCATCATGTCTAGTTGCAATTGTCTGTTTGTCATAATTATCTCTGTTCCCCCAGGATTTAAAACATGAATCCAGTGTCTCCAATGCATTAATGTGGAAGTGTACTCTGCCTGCAAGCCCATTCATCTACTTCCGAACAAACCATTGCCAAGGATGTCAACTGACACTCTCCAGCCGTCTTCACGGAGAATAATAAGGCTGGCTGTAACTCCTGGCACACCGAGTCGCAACCCAGAACTCGGCTGTCCAGTCAAATCATCTCCAGGGATACGCAAACCAAGTGCGGTGGAACGTTTGGAAGCAGATAAGGCAAAGTACGTCAAGAGCCAACAGGTGGCTTTGAAGAAGCAGCAACCAGTTATTTGTCCCTCCAACAACAGCCAGAGTGGACAAGCTGCTCAACAGCCTTCAAGGAAGATCCCTGCAAGACCTACAAAGTCTGAAACGCCGCCTCTTATCCTGGAACATCTTTGCAAGTTGATTGATGGAGTCAGCGATGCCACCGTTCCAGTCGTTTCTACACAACCCAACAACTCAAATACTACAGATTCATGCAAGGCCGCCTCTCCAACGGCAGAAGAACCTTCTGTTGGGTCGACTTCAGCAAGTCAAGGAAAAGCTGCAGTAGAAGCCTCAGGGGCGAGCGGATGTCCCACCATGACAGTGCGGAGAGTCGACGTCAAGCCGCAGTTACCTCAGATGAGGATGGCCGGTAGACCACAGCTACAGAACCGGCCACCGGTGCAACAGACCATGCCGCAGGTCCCAATACAACTTCTGCGCTTGCTTAGACCGTATACACAACCACATCAGCAGCCAATTGACTTCAAAAGGCTCCGCAATGTCTCACAAACAAATGGGACCCGAGGAGCTATAAAACCACCAAACTGTGCCATGCCAACCTCACCTTCCTCGAAATCCCCAACTAGCCCACCTCCACCGCTTCCCATAAAACCAAACACAGAAGCATTATCGTGTCCCTCACCGACCCCGCTTACTCCAAACTCCATATCTTCGCTCCTAGCCAAGAATGACTTCCAGTCTCCGCCATCTCCAGCCATCACTCGGCACTCCTCGACAAGCTCCAGAAAGCGTCCTTCACTGACACGCTCAAAATCTGACGTTAGCGACTGCTTTTCACGGGCTGGAGCAGAGCTTGAGCGCTTCTTTAATTATTGCGGCCTGGACCCATCGGATTTAGAGGAGTTAGCAAGACCAGGTTCTGACATTGTGTCCGTTTCACGTCTACGTAGCGCCAGCGCCCCGGCATCCGAGCGTTCGGCTGAGGTTGAAGATGAGGAAGAAGAAGCAGCAAAAGATGAACGTCCTGCTTACGGTGTTTCCGTCATTGAGAGAAATGCTCGAGTGATCAAGTGGCTGTACGGGATGCGCCAGGCCAAAGAGAGTCCCAAAGTGGCTAATATGTAACCGACAACAAGGGACTAACAAACAACCACTATTCAGACTGAAATCAAATACAAAATGCTTACTTTCCCATTCAGTATTTTGTCGACTATCCATACACTTTAGAGTTGACTAGTTGAATCTGTGTGCATGTCATATATGACAGCTTACGCTCGGTGGTCAACTGTGTTTTCAAACAATAGCCAAGCATGCATGGTTGCACTGTTATGGTGACCACTACAAGCTTTCAAACACAATGTATTTTTTGCATTGTTGTCTTTTTTTTACCAATGAAATGGCAGGAGTTTTGGTGGAGATGTTTAAAACTGATGCACGGAAAGTTATTTATGTTATCCAAAAAAATAATTTGTTTTAATGCCGACCTAAGCTTTAATGCTCGTTTTAATATATTGCATCTTGTGTCATGTGATGAAAAACATATGTGAATATTTTTATTGATTGCCAATGTGTTAAAACTCATTGGTTCAGTTAGTCACCTCAGATCTTCATTATGTGATTGAAGAGGGTAAACGTTGACATGTTGTTAGTATTTGGTACATTGAGTCCAATGGTACACTGTGTTAGTATGGGTATGGTTTGTCATTAAATGGCAGACTAAAAACCAGTGTTGTACACCATACACCGTTTTAGCAAACTGATCTTAAAAAAATGGGAATAAACATCACTTTACCCCAGTGCATTTCTGTTTTGTCAGTGTATGAAACAGTCTGGACTGTAACAAGTACAGTTGCTTGAATTAGGGTTGGGTCAAAACTGGTGTTTCCTCTGGTATAAAAATATCATTTAAAAGAATACAGTATTTGAAGGTCACAAGGTTTTTGTTTTTTTTCTGTTTTCACTTAATCATCATTTCCTGTTATTATGGCCAGGAAAAATGTGGGGGATGTAGTTACTTTTTTAGACCATGGTTTTAACATTGCTACTGTATATTTCCATCAAAGTTGTGGAAAACCTTGTTTTTTTAAGGGCAAAGTGATGAAAATGGATCTCTTTAAATCTTCATGGGTTACACTTTCTCAAGAGAGAAGCTGAGAAGGTTTGGTTCCTGTGGACATGACTATAGCTGAATTGCTTGTAATAACTTGTAGCATGACAAACTAAAAAGGATTCTTCAACCTTGAATAGAACTATGTAATTCTGTGTCCAACCTACTGTAAATCAAACTGGCCATTTGCAGTGTTTAAATAATAAATCAAACAATTTAATTCCTTATATAATGCACACTTTTCTACCCATAATGATTTGTGTTATAGTGTTAAACTGACAATTTATGATAATTATGGTAATTTATTGTGTGAATATTTGGATGTAATCTTAACTAATATTAAATTTAATTTGAAAGTAAATGTAATTATTGATCTTGATTGTTTTAATAAATAAATATTATTCATATTACATTATATATTTTCATATTATATATTTTTAATAATTTTAACATATACTAATGCATTATTAAAACTAAAACATTATCAAAAGTAATGACAGTATTTTCATTAACTAACATTAACACAAATTAATAAACAAAGTAATAAATGTATTGTTCATTGTTTGTTCATGTTAGTTGATACATTCACAACTAACATTAACTAATGGAAACATTGTAAAGTATTTTACTTTATTATTTTAAAAAGACAATTGAGTTGTTTCTCAAACAAACAAACAAAAAAAAAAAATTAAATACAGTGAACATTAACTGATTTTTTCCCCCATTATTTCAGGAACATTTTTCATTAGTTTAACTTGATGTATTATTTACCGAAAATAAAAATACAATTATATAGACATATTTAAAAAATAAATAAATAAATAAATAAATAAATAAATAAATAAATAATAATAATAATAATAATAATAATAATAATAATAATAATAATAATAAATGACTACAAATTCAAATTCAAAATTCAAATGAAAATATTAAAAGAACTAATTCAAACTATTGCTAAAACTATCTGAAGTAAAACTGGTTTGCAATAAACATGCCAATGACATTTTTAAATAAAAATTAAAACAACTACACCAATTTAAAATAGATATATAGATAGACAGATAGACAGATACAAACAAAATTATTAAAAATTACATAATAGGCCATAAGATTCTAAGAATGGGATCAGATCCTTCATGATATACTGAATTTGAAAGGTTTTTTCATCTCTAACTGAAACGCTTTCTTCAAATGAAATCTAGAAAGTAACAACAAATGAAAGTTTATAATGAAAAACGATCAATTAAATAAAACAAGTCAATGTTGTTCTACAAATCGTGTTTATTTTGTAAAAGTAGTCCTGTGTGACTGACAGCAGCTCTAGTTTCAGTGTGCTGTTCCTGTGGGAGGATCAGTGAAATCAGGATTCAGCTGGACTTGTTTCACTGGTTTCACTCCACTTAGTATTCAACAGGCACTAGTGAAACCAGCAGAATGAGCAAATTATGGTAGATTTGGTTATGATTAAAGATTACGCAAAAACAAACTACCAAAATCCAATCTGGCCTACAATCAACACAACAGTATGGCAACTACAACACGGCCGGATAAAGAACAGGGTGTTTTCAGCTGTATCAGTGATGAACATGGCAACAGACAAAGACAAGAGACCCCTGTAAGTTCTTCTTAAAGTGTTTTGCAGCTCATCTATACTCTTTTAAACTTTTGTATGCTTTTTCATTTTTAAGAGGCCAGTGTCTCCGTCTTTGTTGCTCTTTCTGTCTCTTCACAATAAGGTGAGGCTTCCCCTTTCCAGAAAGCTGTGTTATGCAGTAGGCGGTGTACCATATCAGATGACCAACATTGCTATGGGTTTTTCTCTACAGATCTTTCTGTTAGATGTAGTGCAGGTAAGAATCTGCATTTTCTCACCTTTGGCTGAATTGTAGACCAAAGATGGCTTAATGAAGATTTACATAGTCAAATACATTCTTACCACAGACAATCATTACTTGCATTTGCCATATTGCCATCAACTTCAATGTTCTGTGTATTTAGTCTTGATCTAATAACATAATTTCCTTCTGTTAAAGCCCTCCCATTATTTCAGTTTAAAGTCTGCATGAAAACATGCACAACCAATTTTGCTCCCATAATGTTTTGTATTTTTATGTGAATGTGAAAAAAAAAAAAATGGAAAAAAGTGTAGGCCAGGACTTTATTTTAATCACCTGGAATTGACTGGATCATGTAAGTGCCTGAATCATACCAGGATAGCTAAAATAATACCTAAAAAATTACATTAGCCAGGGGCGGTAATTTCAGGGATGCAGCAAATTACTACATTTTGGTACAATATTATGAACACAATTTTTTTTCCGCTTGGAATAACCAAGAAGGTTTATAATACCTGGAAAAAGCCAATAAAAATCTGGAAAAATGTAAGCCTGCTTCACACTTTTTTGAGGGAATTGCCCAAACATGTACTACAATATAATGAGAGATTTGTTTAAAGGGGTCATCGGATGCCCATCCACAAGTTGATATGATTCTTTAGGGTCTAAATGAAAAGTCTATAATATACTTTGGTTAAAAATTCTCAATGATTTTGTAAAACAACACCCTTTTATCTTGCCAAAATCAGCTCTGCAAAAATCATTCTGATGGATTGTTCCTTTAAATGCAAATGAGCTCTGCTCGCCCCGCCCCTCTCTTCTCTCTGTGGAGTGATGAGCCTGTTTACTTTAGCCATGTTTACCCACTAAACTTGCTAACTACCACGGAAAGATGAGGTAGGAAAGGTGATCACAAAGATTCATTAAAAAAAACCCTTATACTCACTTCTGCTTAGAGGGTGACACGGGAGTGGATTTTCAAATCTCTCCCGTCCCACTCCCACAAAAAAAAATCCCATCCCATCCCAATCCCACGAAAAAACTGGGAAAAAATCCCGTCCCGTCCCAATCCCGGAGGAATGACTCCCATTCCCTCCCACTCCCGTATTATGTTTTGTTTTGTTTTTTTTGGCTAGAATCTGCCAGTTACAGTAAAGAATACAGTACAGATCACAGTATGCCCGTAAC
>JAHKKF010527239.1:0-130457 GCA_019740295.1 Labeo calbasu
GGCGGGTATATCTTCGTAGGCACCTGAATCAGACGAGCAATATAGTGTTCCGCCGATATTCTCCAGCACTGCAGTCGGGCTGTCCCACGAAGCGAAAACTATCCCGGTAACAGGCGGCGTCCATTCCCCGTTGATGGTTACCGTACCGTACCAGGTGCAGCTACCAAGATTCCCGTTCGTGGTCAGGGCGGTAAAATCTGTGGAGTCAGAAATCAGCAGACCGCTGCTTCCTGACTGGCTTGCGGGTGTGATTCGCCATACCTGGCCGGGCCACTGGTAAGAGTCAGGTGCTCCCTCCCTGTCTCCCTGAGAGGCCATCGTCAGTGTCCCGCCGCTTTGCGTTACGGAAACCAGTCGTTGTGTATAGGGAAAAAGCGCGGTGCCAAAATCAAAAATCCTGACGCTTTCGGTCGGGATGAAAACAGCTATGTCCCCGCTGTCATACCCGTCTATCGGCACAGATTTTCCCCAATAGCCCTGAGTCGTCGCCCGACAGAAAAACGGGGCCCGCAGCCCCGCCGTAATTTCCATCCGGTACCCGTCGTTAAAATCAATCAGTAAGCCTGACGGCATTTACCAGCTCCCCAGCCTTATAAGACCGCCATTTGCAAGGTTAACCGTGACGCCAAGCCCGTTAATAACGGTCGCATTTCCCGGCCCCGTGAGGTTGAAATTACCGTTAGTGGCGTAAATTGCGCCGCGAACGGTTACCTGGTTGAACTCCGCATTACCGCTTTTCGGCAGATTCCATCCCGCCGCGCCGGCGGCATAGTTGTCCGATTTCAGAGAATCGGTGATTTTACCGAACTGAATACTGGCATCCCTGAAGAAGGCATCGTTAATGAACGTCTGCCCGTTCTGGATAACAAACGGCAGGCTCACCGTTCCGCCTGCCTGCGACATCACGGCGAAACGATCCGCCACAAAGAGCACCTGCGACTGCATGCCCGCCGGGGTGTTCTGCACCCCGAGCCCCATGCCCGCGGCGTACTGACGGCCATTGGCATCCACCCCTACCTTGATGCTGTACATCGCAGAAAGGTTGTTGTTAATGTCGGCCGAAACCTGAGCATTCTGGACGATTGCCGCCTGCTGACCGTTTACCGTCACTGACAGGGAGTTGATTCTGGTCGCGGAGACCTGCGAAAAATCCGCCATCGTTTTCGCAAAGTCAGTGGCATTTGCCGTGCCGCCGCCGGCGCTGGCATCCAGCGTTCTGAGCGACTCCGCAACAGCCTGGCTGGCGTCCGCCATCACGCTGTCAACGCGCTGAATACCTGCGGCGTTAGCGCCGTACTGCACGCTCATTCGGGTGGACTGACTGACCTGCGCCAGCGTGTTGGTGATCAGCGCAATGGAATTGCTCTGTATTCCCCCTCTGATGTCACTGCCATCAATGCCCGCTATTTCTGCCGATATCTCCTCAAATCGCGAGGCAGTCGAGGAGTCCAGATCCGTCACGGTCTGCGTCAGTTCTGTGACACTGGCCTTGTTCTCCTCCGTCTGCGCGGTAAGCTGATCGACAGCTGTCGCGCGAGCCTCGGTTTCGTTTGCCAGCGCCTGGCGCACTTCGGTAATTCCGGCGGCGTTTTTGTCCGTCTTAGCCTCCAGGCGGATCACATCGGTAACGCGCGCCTCTGTTTCGGTGGCGATCACCTCGCGCAGCTGTTCGAACCGCGCCGAGTTAGCGCCCTGCTGGGCTGACTGGCGCACCACCACGTCTGCGATCGCCAGAGCATTGCCGATGATAGCTTCTGCCGTCTGGCGGTTTGCGCCTGCCGCCGCAGCCAGACCGTCGGCGTTCTGCTTCACTGCCTCTGCAAGATCGGCGACCGCCTGGCTGCTCTCCACGGCGTTCTCGATGAGGTCTTTAAACAGGTCGGTATCCTTGATCTGCTCGATCACGGCCTCTGTAATATCGGTCACATCGGAGCTGGACTGGCCGCGGATCCAGTCTGTGTAACCGGATTCGTTACCGGTCCGGTCCACCAGCTGCGCGCGGTACCAGAAAATCTGCCCGGCCTTGAGCCCCATCTGCTGATACTTGCGCAGCGGGTAAGGCACGTCGGCCAGCAGCGTCGCATCATCTTCGATACCGGTCAGGCTGTACTGAATTTCCGTCTTCAGCGTGTCGTCCGTGTTTGCCGGGAAGCCCCAGTTCAGCTCGATACCAAACACAACAGTTTCCGAGGCGGTGAAGCCTACCGGTTTCGGCGGATTACCCACTTTCCCGGTGAGCGTGACCTCAGCTGATGTCGCCCATATGGAAGAGACATCGCTGGCGTTCACCGCCCGTACCCGCACCAGATAACGCCCGGCGTAGATGCCCGGCACCTCGAATCCCTGCGAGGAAGTGCGGGGCACGCTCACCCAGTTACCGCTGTCGCGCCGCCACTCGGCTTCGTAGGCAATTGCCCCCTTTACGGCATCCCATGCTACGCGCATGGTTGTGATGGCAATGTTCTGGCTGACCGTCGAATAGCTGTCGATGACGATATTTTCCGGCGGCGCCTGCACGCCGGGCGGGATCACGCTGATCGGCCTTTCATCGAGCCGGGCGCCGGTATCCACCGCAGCGTAAATATCCGGGCTGTAGGTCGCGCCTGTCACCTCGAAAGTGCCGTCATCGTTGTCACGGGTGCCGGTTACGCGGAAGAGCGCGATAAACAGATCGTCAGCATCCACACCCCAGCAGCACTCCGCTTCAGGCGTTTCACTGTAGGCCGTGGTGACGGTGACGATATTGCCGTTAACCGCCTGCACGGTCCGGGCCTGCGCCACCCCTGACGGCAGGTTGAGAAGGAGCCGGTTGCCGGCGCTGACATCCGCGGCGCGGTCGAGCGTGATATTACGACCGCTGACCGCGCTTACCCTGCCGCCAATCACCCTGCCGGCCAGCTCGTTCGCGGCCACGCCAATCACCTCACCGACAGGGGGAACATCCATACCCGTGCTGAAGGTCACCACCTCACCAATACCATTCGTGAGCAGCGCCCAGCGCCCGCGCCGGTTTGCCTCTGACTGCCGGGTGCAGCCGATGGCCGTCATTTCGAGCTGGCTGTAATCGAAGCGCATCGCCAGATCGTTGTCATAAACGACTTCCGGTGTGTCTTTGTAGTGATTCGCCGGATCGGACCAGTTAACCAGCGCGGCGGTGTTGCGGGTGGTTTCGCTCGGATCGGCGAAGGTAAACTTTCCGTCGACCACACTGGCGTGGTTATAGATGTGCCAGATATCGCGGGGCATATCGGCCAGCACATACAGCTTGTTGTCGCCCCAGTAGGTCATGCCGCGGAAGATACCGGCAAGGTCGCGCAGCACCGTCCACGCGTCATTGCGCTCCTGAATGTAGACGTTGCAGCGAAAACGCGGTTCCGTGCCGCTGCCACCTTTGCCATCCGGTACCGGCTGATCGCAGTACTGCGCGATTCGGTACAGCTCCCATTTATCAATCTGGGTCGCATCAATCCTCTGACCAAGCCCGAAGCGCTCATTCAGCACGATGTCGTAATAAATCCAGGCCGGGTTATCGGTCCACGCCCATTTAAACCCGCCTTCCCATGTGCCGGAATAGGTGCGCGTGTCAGGATCGTAGGTATCAGGCACGCGAATAATGCGCCCCTTCGGATTGCACACCACCTGCGGAATACCGTTCGGGAACTGTTTCGCGTCAAATTCTACGTAGAGCAGCGCAGTGTGAGGGTAACGCAGCTTCGCATCGATTATCTCGGTGACAGCCTCGACGCGCATACTGTCCACAACATTCACCGTCGTCGAATCCGGTGTAATCCGCCGCACGCGCAGCTGCCAGCCGGTTGTGGCTTTTGGCAGGTCGATACGGTGACTGCGCTCATAGAGGGTGGTGGTCTTGTCATCGACAGCGCCATTGACCACCGTGTCATATACGTCGCCGTCGACCGACAGGTCGATCGCATACGCAACGCGCGTACCCACTTTATCGCCGTTATCTTTCTGGTTCAGCAGCGAGGGCCAGCCCAGGCGGATGCGCAGTGCTGAAAGCTGGGTATTGGAGACAGAGCGGACATACGGCACGGCAGCTTTGAGTTCGTAGGCGACCTGCAGCTCATTCTCAACGCCCGGAAAGCCCTGGATGTAAGTCTGATCCTGGGTACCGGAACGAAATTCGTATTTTACGTTGTTGAAGTTGTAACTGCCGTCGGCATTCTGCAGCGGGGTATACGATGACGCGTCGCCGAGAAAAATGCTGCGCCCGTCCAGCCCGCCGGCGAACTCCCCTTCGCCGAGCGCGACAAGAATTTTGGCTCTGGCTATGGACTGAATACTGTCCGGGGCTTCCACCGGCGTGCGGGTCTTGGTGCCACCACCCTTCCGCCCTTTAATCACTGTGTTCGTCATATCGCGCCCATAAAAAAACCGCCCGAAGGCGGCTTAAAGTAATCACGTATCGGCTTACTGCTGATCTTCCGCATATATGCCGGCTGAAATGATGGCACCCCCGATCTCCCGCTGGCCGTAGAGCATGGGTACGGGGTTGCCGCTGGCGGTGGTGTTGACCGGACCACCGAAAGCATAGGAAGGCTTGTTATCCGGGTCCTGACGCATCCTCATCCCCGCCACCTGCGGCGACAGCAGCTGCACCACGCCACCCAGCGCCATGGACGCGCCGACCAGCGCAACATTCAGCGCAACACCTTTACCAATAAGCCCTGCCCCGGCGGGGCCAAGGGCGATCCCCCCGGCAATCAGGGCAACCCCAAGCACCGCCTGGAAGATGCCGGCACGCTTGCTGCCGCGTATCACCGGGATAATGCGCAGCTCATCACCGGGGCCAAGAAGCGAAAACTCTTCCTGGCTGATATTGCGGCGATCACGGAAGATGACGAAATCGAGCCCCCTGGCGCGCGCCTCGCGGAGATAATCTTCAAATCCGTCTACCGTGCTGGACAGCGCCCTGAAAACCTCGCTGGCAGAGGACAGTATCCGGCGGTGCGTGCGCCCGAAGCGCTGCGCCATCGACCCGCTCAGCTTGATAACAGTCCGTTTTTCCATCACATCAGGTCCTTGTACCGTAAAACTTTAATGGTCCGGTCACGGTAATAGCCGCCATACGGAATGCGCTGGCTGAGCTGCCCGTACAGGTGGTGCAGCAGCATGTTGCCCTCCAGCAGGACGCCGGCATGATTTGGCACGCTGGCCTGCACCTGCATAATGACCATATCGCCGGGCCGGGGTGGACCGTCGAATTCCCTGAAACCGCATGCGTACCAGTTATCCATATAGAGGTTTTCGCCCTCCCCCCACCAGTGGCGATCGACGCTGTAGTCGGGCAGCGCGATACCGTGTTCAGTGCGGAAGTAATCCCGGATAAGGGACCAGCAGTCAGCATGCCCGAGAACAAACTGCCGCCCGGTCAGCGGGCGATCGCCGCGCGGCATGATGGTGCGGATATCGCCTTCAGGCCATGAAGCGATCACCCACGGCACTTCGGTCGCGTCGCACATCAGCATGTCGAGCTCGCTCGGCTGCGTCGTGGCACCGTCGCCGGGGTGGCTGTGCACCACGGCAATCACCGTGCCCTGCTCTTCGGCTGCCGCGTAATCCTCCGGCGACAGTTCAAACTGCTCCTCCGGGGAGGCGGCCAGATTCCGGCAGGCGACATACTTCTCAACCCGTCCCTTCTGGATCACCACACCGCAGCATTCAGCCGGGAACGCCTGAGCCGCATGCGCCAGAATCGCGCTGATTGTCTTGTCCCGCATATTACCCTCTCAGAAGTGACGCGCCCGGAAAGCCGCCGTAGTCGAGTTCGTTGTCAGCGCCGAACCGCGGTTTACACCCGGTGGAAAGCAGACCGGAGCACACGTCCTGTGACGGATCGTCGACCGGGTTACCGTCCTTGTTAAAGAAGCCATTCTGCCCGGCGTAGGTGCAGCCATTCCCGGTTTTGTACCAGCCGCGCATGCACCAGGTACACATAGGCTGGATCTGCCTCGTGGGGATGAGCTGTCCCCGCAGATCTGCCGGGCTGGACAACTCGAACTCCACGGTTTCATCATCCGAACTGGATTTACGGTCGATGTGATAGACCTGTTTGCGCTCCTCATTAGGGTTAGCGGCAGGATTGCCGCCGGAGAAGTTGCGGGCATCAAGGTAATGAGCGAAGGTCTCGTGGATAATCACTTTTGCCTTTGCCATTCCCTGAAAGCGGCGACAGAGCCCGCCAATCGTGCCGCTGATATTTGCCACGGTCAGTGTTGGTCGGGCGCTCTGCCCGTCGCTGCTGACAGAAATGCCGGTCAGTTCAAAGGGCCATGCACCGTACTCCAGACCCTGCCACCAGACAGACTTCGACGGAAGCTTCGACTCATCGCCGCCAGCAGCAATAATTTCTGCTTCAGTGTGAGCGATTGTTTCGTTGTGAAAACGCAGAATGCCCGCACCGAACGCCTGGCCGTCGACCTCAATAAGGCGTAAGCGGCTGCCTGGCTCCAGCTTCTGGACGTCAGAGGAAATGCTCATGGATGGTATGCCCGAATAAACGTGGTACTGAGGGTGTAGTTATCTGCGCCGTGGGTGGTTATCTGAAGGGATTCAGACCGCCATAAACCCGCGGGCTCCAGCGGCGGTTTCCAGATGAAGCTCTTCGCCCCAGCGTGCCGGGTCAGGAAGGCCTTTATAGCCCCGACATAGGCCTCATCGCCGGTAAAACTCACGCTCCATTGGGGTGTGATCGGGTTGATACCATCGCTGGCCACCTGGGTATAACCATCGCCAAACTGAGCTTTACGGGTGCGGAAGCTGATATCGCTCTGAGCACCAACGCGCGGAGACCAGCTAAACGTTTCTGTAGCCACGATTATACTCCTTTGATTGCGCGCCAGAGAGGGGTGCCGGGGCGGCTGACCTCTTCATTAACCGTTCGCAAAATAGCATCCGTCAGCTGGCGGCCCGCCGCGCTGGCAATGCCCTGGCTGGCGGGCTGCTGCGCTGGTGAGCTGAAATTAATATCGCCGATGCTGACTGACACGCCGCCGCCCTGCCCCTGCCCGGTGTCCAGAGCCCGGACACCCAGAGATCCATCGGCTGCGCGTGTGAGAGGCATAATCGCCTCCGGCCCGGCCTCGCCCATCAGCCCGGCACCTTTGGCGAAGGCGAACATGGTTGGACTGTTCACAATGCTGTTGCTGAATTTACTCAGATCTGAAGACTCATAAACGCCGCCTTTGGCATTGAAGGTGAAGTTCGACGCAGCTTCCTGTATTGCCGTTCCGCTGCTGGCGGTGGCCGCAGACGCTGCACCGAAGCTGAACAATGAGCCAAGGGAGCTGATACCTTTCGCCATCGCCATATTAACGAGCACATTCTGGATAATTTTCAGCACGCTGACGCCCCAGTCTTTCCAGCTCGCTTTGCTGCCATTGAGCATATTCACCAGATTACTGTTGATGCCGGATAACGCAGACTGCACAGCACTGGCGGCCTGCAGCGAGTAATTCGAAGCATCATCCACCCAGTTTGCCAGGCCATCACGCGCACCAGATATCCAGTCGGCATTGAGGCTGTCGATCTGTTGGTAGTAATCGGCGTAATCGTTTAGTCGCTGGGACTGGGCCTTCTCAAGCTCACTGGTATAGCGATCGAATTCTTCCTGGCTTTTTATATCCCCGCGCTGATAGCGCTGCTCCAGATCGGCCCGTTTTTCGTTGAACTCGCGCTCCACGTCCAGCCGCTGGCGCATACGCTCTCGCGCCTTTTCACCAAGACCAGCACCAACGATGTCGGCATTCAGTGAAGCGGCGCTGTTGGCGTTTTCACGCTGCAGGTTTGCGACATACTCTGCAACTTTGAGATTTTCTTCGTTGGCCTTTTTGACGGCATTAAGCCGATCAACTTCCGCTGCCAGTTGCTCGAGGCGCTGCCGCTGCGTGTCGTTCAGCCCCAGAAGTTTGCCGTCGACCACATCGAACTGAAGCTTTTGCAGCTCGGTCACTTCTGCGCTTTTCTTACCTGTGGTATCGATAAGCGCTATCTGGCGCAGGTAAGCCGTCTCCGCGGATTTGAAAGCGTTCTCCAGTTTTTTTCCGGCGCTATCGGTTTTTGCTTTTCCGTTTGTTTCGTTTTTACCGAGTTCAAGTCCGTTACTGGAAGAACTGGTCACAGTGGCATTAGTAAGCGGCAGGCTTGTCTGGAAATTTTTAACATCATTCAGTTGGGCATAAAGCTCTTTCAGCTCCTGCTGCTTAGAAGCTTTATCCATGCCAATACGATTAAAACCAGCAAAAAAACCTTCTTCATTAAGATCCGCTTCGAGGTTTTTTATACGGCGCTCAATTTCAACGCGCGAAGCATTGGCAGCAACCCGCTGTCCGCCCTGAAAATTCTCAACTATCTTTCCTAGTTCTGAAGCTGCTTTTCCAAGCCATCCAACAAGAGATGTCACCCCCCCAATTAGCTTAGTGAGACCCTCCAATACGGCAGGATCGGTGAACGTCTTTTTAAGGTCGTCCAGGCCAATCTGAAGGGGGGAAAGATCTACTTTCGCCAGGCCTGCGGCGATCTCCATTTTGAGCCCACTCGCTTGAGTATCAAGATCCTGGAAAATCTGGTTTACTTTCAGGAGGTCATCAATGGACTTCGGATCCGGTGCTACACCGTAATCCTTCGCAAGCTGGATAAACTGAAGAAGCTTTTGATTATTATTGTCGAATAGCGGCAACAACCTGGATAAGTCATTACCAAGACTCTCTAAAATAGTTGTCTTTTCAGCATTGGTGCTTATTTTTCCAAGTGCTTCCCCAATTGCAAGAAGTTGCTTATCGGGCGTGACTCTGGAAAGTTTTTCAGCTGAAAGCCCAAGCGAATTAAGGGCATCAACAGCTTCACCTGATTTATTAAGTACAGCATCACCAATTTTATCACCGATATCTTTGAAAATATCAGCTATCTGATCGCCCGAAATACCAGCTTTTTCTGCTGCGAACTGCCAGGCCATAAGCTCCTGAGTAGAGATGCGTAGCGATTTAGCCCAGCGATCGGTCTCCGTTATTTGCTCGGATGTTGATTTTAGCAAAGCAATGCCAGCAGATGAAACAGCTCCAGCAGCGCTAGCAGCCGCCACTCCTATAGTGGCAATGGCAGCCCCAGCCGCTTTAACATCTGACTGTACTTTTCTGCGCCATTTTTCAGATGAACGTTCCGCCCTGTCCATACCAGAGACAAAACCACCGACTTTTGCAATCAAATCAATTGTCAGTGTGCCAAGCGACTTTCCAGCCATTCATTTCTCCGGGGTATAAAAAAACCGCTTAGCCTATAAAATATAGAACTAAACGGTTTTAATTTCTATTTGTTGCTTTAAAAAATGGAAATAAAAAAAATAACTCAACTAACCCGCGCTATAAAATAAAATAGAAAAGCAACACCAATTAGCACTAACAATATCATCATGCATCCAGATGGGCCTTTTACTCTTAACTTAAAAGGAGCCCCACATTTTGGACATACATCAGCTTTGTCAGATACCTCTGCGCCACACTCTTTACATTTTATCAAAGCCATTTCAATCCTCCTTTTTTTATAATAGTAACAAGCATTTTGGGAAGGATCATTAAATCCAGTTTTTTACAGCCTCTTTTAATGTGATTGGTGGCTCATTTATGTGAGGCGCAAAATCACTAATTCTGAAAGCGGGCGTATCAGTACCTTTATTAACGTTTGCAAGCACTGAGGCCACCAGCGCAGAACCCCATTCCGTGCGCATCATTGGGTTCAGTGACCCGTACTGGTTGCGGTACTTAACCCACAACTGAAATTCACGGAAGCTCAGCCGTTCCATTGCCTCCGCTATTGTGCGTCCGCCGATGCCGTTGAGGACGAGTTCGCACCAGATTTCTTCTTCTCCGGTGAGCTCGTCTTTCCCAGATCGTTAACCTCCTGGATAGCCAGCAGCAGCGCGAGGGTTAGCTGGCCATCAAGCGCACCGCGTTCCGGATCGGCTTCGCCGGTAATATCAGCCACCGTCAGAACCGGCTTTCCTTCTTCATCACAGACAGACGAGGCAATACGCCCTGCCACACCATCAAGGCGGCCGTTCGCTGCCATCACATCCGTCATAGCGGTGTGATAGCCCAGAGGGCGGATATAAACCGTCGCCGTTAACTCTTCATCGCCCTGCTTCCAGGTGATATCTTTTGCGACAGGGCGACCGGTGAATGCGCCGGCCTGTTTAAGTGAATCAAGGGTGAGTTTCATTTTTTATCCTGTTGGTAAAGAGCATGGCGGGACAGATGCCCCGCCGTTGATCAGCTGCCAGCCTGTGCTTTAGGTACCCACACAGCGGGCCCGGAACGCTGGAAAGAAGCTGCGGTAGAAACGACAGTGTTAGCCGCAAAGTCGAAAGGAAAATCGGACACGTAGCCCTTGAACACAAACCAGGTGCGATCAGACGGCAGGGACAGGCCGTCGACAGCATCCGCTGTGCCGGAAGCTGCTGCAGTCGGCGCGGACTCCCCGTCAGACCAGCCGATAGCAAAAGTCAGATCCTGATCTGCTTCATCATCGGAGATAGACAGGTTGTAGAGCATGAGGTGACTGGCGTTTTTGGGATCGGCATTCAGCGTCAGCGAAGCCTGTCCCGGCGTGCGAAGGCCGCGCTTGTATGTGCGGTCGGTCTTCTCAGAGAGACAGGTGTCTTCAATCTGATCTGCGGGATTGCTTCCGGGCGAGAACGCCGTGATGCACTCCACTTCACTCACTGTGCCTTTTGCGAGCACAAAGAGCTGCGTGCCTTGCGTTAATACAGACATTGTTTATCTCCGGTCATAAAAAAACCGGCTCAGGGCCGGCGGGTTAAAGCGCGAGGGTTATCGGAACACTATCCAGTCAACATCGAACGAATAGCGGTACCGTTTTGTTTCGGGGTCTTTTTCCTGACTGCCCCAGCGTGAGATATAAGCGTGGGGTTCAATCGCGTCACGCAGAGCCATGGCGACAGCGATCACCTCATCCACCGTATCGGCATAGGCATCAACCTGTACGGTGTATGAATCCATGTCAGGGCGTTGAGCAAGATAATTCTCCGGCGCGCCGGTAATGTTCTGCCAGACCGCATAGGGATAGACGACAGTATCATTCTGCTGACCGAAGGGATAAAGACGCACAGGTTCGGTACCCAGCAGGGCGGTTACTGCAGGGCTGGCAGCGCAGACGGAAAACACAGGCGCAATCATGGTGGAACACCCTTCTTCTGCGCGCGTTTAATGGCGCGATCTATTGCTTTCTCATACTCGCTGGCGAACACGTCCATCACCTCGCCGATGCTGCTTTCTGCCGCCGGGCGCATGATGGGCTGCGCGCGCATCTTTTCGGTACCGAACTCAATCAGTCGCCAGTGCGGTGTCGGGGCATTCTCCCGTAGATCAGGATGATTTTTCAGCACCGCACCATGCAGCACGCCGATACGAAATCCGAGGTTGCCGGTTGTTTTAAACAGACGCCCGTTCCAGCGCATCGCTATATTCGCGGCAATGCTGCGCCCGGTATGCGGATCGTCAATACGGCTGGCGTTCTCCCTGGCCTTTGCGACTATCACGCTGCCGGCGCGCCTCAGTGCCGCCCGGCCGCCGCGGCGGCGCAGGTCATCGCTGATGCTGTCCAGCTTGCCCAGCAGCGAATCGATCCCGATAATGCTGAAATCAATGCCATCAGCCATCATTAACCCCCCGTGAGCACGGCAGCGTCAGATATTCCCGGCCACTTTTGTCGTCTTCTAGAACACCCTGAATGTCGTAGACGCGACCGCGATAGAGGATGCGGTGCCTGTCAGTGACACCCTCCCGCCAGCGAATGGTGATCCGCGTCGTGACCTCGTTCTGGGCAGCCTTCGCGGCCACAAAGTCGCGCGCTGAAAGGTCAGTTACATTCGCCCATACCACGGCGACATCCGCCCAGCCATTAACAAGGTCGCCGGTGACCAGGCTCTGCGTTTTGACGGGCTTCTGTAACTTTACCCTCTTGTTAAGCTTCCCGGCCTGCATACTTACCCCCTTGGTTTTCCGTTGAGGTACGTTTTCACAGGGGAATCAAGCGTGGTCGTTTCGATGTCATCAGCCAGGGACTGATACAGCAGAGCCACCAGCGCTTCATTTGACTCCGCCAGGCGGTTCATTGCGGCTGTCTGATCGCTCATGGCTTTCAGCAGCGCGTTTACCTGTTGCTCGTTCATAGGCAATTTTCATCCAGTTTTTCAGCCATTCACGGCGCGCGGCACATCCGGAACAGGCCATCAGTGCCACCTCCGGTGCCGTATCAGCAACGCCTCAACGCCAACCGGCAATTCCGTGAGGCTCTGCGCTGCTGCTTCGCGGTTCGCATACCAGTGGCCAATCAGCAAAAGCATTGCCGCCCAGATGCCTGAAGTGAAAAGAACCTCACGGGGAGGCTCTTCGTCTTTCGCTGGCGGCGTCAGCTTTTGCACCAGCACGCCGTCACAGAACTTTTCGACATAATCGACGGCTGCCGATGCATAGGCAGCGATAAGCGTATCTTCGTCGTCGCTATCAACCCTCAGATGCGTCTTTATTACCGCCATCTGATCCGCGCTTATTTCCACCTTTACCCCCGGTTTTGGCTTTTTCAGGCTGTTCAGGCTCAGGAGATTTCACTTTTCCGGAATCGACCTCTTCTGCCAGATGCATTTTCACCAGCATCTCGCCAATTTCCTTTTTAACAGTACGGGTTTCCCCCTGAGAAAAAGTGCCGAGGTGATAGTGCGAGAACATTCGGAGAGCTTTTATTTTCATGGCGTTAACGCGGCCATTGCTGACCGCGCCCCTTCAGTTATGCGCCGGTACCGACAGCAATATCACCGGTAACAATGGCGGCAGGACGATAGTGCGCCAGCGCCAGGCGCTCTTCGCACAGGATGGTCAGCATGTTTTTCACGAAGTTATCGCGATCCTGGTTGCTGATTTCAATGGTGGCATCCATGCGATCCCAGACCTGAGAGGCCAGGCCAAACGCACCAACAGTGAATTTACCTGCCGCCTGCGCCGTCGTGGATACTACCGGCAGCCCCCACAGGAGCTTGGAGGCGAAGGCCTGCGGACCGCCCAGGATGTAATTACCGTTCGCATCCTTCAGCAGCGCGATGCGATGCCAGTCGGCCGGGTTGAGGACAATGCCGTCGGCTTCAAATTCACTGAGCGATACCTGATAGATGGCGTGTGCCAGCACGTCGGCGCCGGTATCACCGGTGGCGTTCAGAGCCGTTTCGTAGTCATTGGCGACCACGTTAAGACCCTGCAGGTTGTCACCGGTCCCGTCACCGTTCAGCATCTGGTTTTCTTCCACCAGCGCGAGGCCATACATCATGCGGGCGTTGATATAGGACTCCAGCGCCGGGGCATCGTCCATAATCTGGCGCGATGCCTGAATCCAGTGAGCAATCGTCTTCACGTTCGCCATTTCTTTGGTAAACGTGATATTGCTTTCAGGTTTCAGGGTGCCCTCTGCCACCGGCGCAGCAGCATTGGTGAACACATTCTCACGAACGTATTCAAGCGCATTACTGGTGATACGCCCCTGAGCGAGCAGATCACGCACCGTCAGTCGGCGAAGGCCCGGCATAAGAATGCCCGGCTGCTGCTGCGGAATCACCAGAGAGCCAGCAGAGCTGGCGCCTGAACTGATGGCTTTATCAAAACTGGTGACTTTCGATGTTGTGCGCGAACCATCCCAGCCTTTCATCAGGTCTTCAGAGACGCGCTGTGCAAAAGACTTCTGCGCCAGTTGATCGGGGGCGTTGCCGGCAAGCTTCTGTTCAAGATCAAACAGCCGGGTACCGGTCGTTTTCAGCTCCTCCTGCGCCTTCGTCAGGTCGGCCTGGAGCTGCTTGTTTACCTGGCCGTTTTCTGTAATGGATTTGCGCTGTTCTTCGATAAGCTGTTTAACTTCTTGCTGGGAATTCTCAATCGCTTTTTCGAGAGTGGCTAATTCAGACATGTAATGCTCCGTTATGCGTTCCGCAGATTAGCGGCAAAGGAAGTTATGCGCTGTGCCAGCGCGTCAATGTCGCCGCTACCGGACTCGCTCCGGCCTGCGGACTTCACGCGGGCAATAAATGCCTGCGCTTCAGTGCGCGTCAGACCGACTGAATCCCTCAGCCAGGCCTCCGCGTCACGGATGGTTTTGATCCCGTCGATACACTTCATGGCGGTCACACCTGCCAGCTCATTAGCCGGGAACGTGCAGACGCTGATTTCGCGCAGATAGGAAATGTTTTTGAAGATGAGGCCGCTGCTGCCAACGGTGTAATCGTCCGGTCCGACAGAGAATCCAACCGACATGCCGTCGACGGTGCCGTGTTGCATCGCGGCCTTGAGATCCTCAGAAAGGCTCAGGCCGGGTGTAAGCTGACCGCGCACAAACAGCCCCTTATCGTCCTCACGCATGTCCTCCCATTTGCCAACCGGAATTGCCCGGGTCTGGTGATTAAAGAACATTGCAACTTTGCGGCTCTGTCCGGCGATAACACCGCTGAATGCGCCCGGCAGAATAATGTCGCCATCGGCGTCAGTGTTGTTGAATACCGATGCATATCCCTCAAAGACACCTTTGCTGGCGTCCCCGGTAAACTTGATTTCGGTATGTTCGAACGCCAGCGTTTTATGAATGTCAGGCATCTTGGCCCCCATAAAAGTTAAGCCCCTTCAGTAAGGGGCTTATTGTTTGTTCCGAGTTGGGTAATCGGGATGTTCTGCGACTGTCGTGTTGCCACGTCTCCGCCCGGAAGTGGCGGAAGGTTATCAAGGCGCCTGACCTCATTGACGGTACGGATGCCGGTATTAACCATGATCTGCATAAACGATGCCCGGCTTGTCGAATCGCCACGCAACAATCCGTCGAGGTTATGTTCTGCATGAATAACGCCCTGCTCGGAATCTTTAACGAGCCAGCGCTCAATGCTGTACTCCCACCGGTCAAGGTATGGCTTGAGGGTGTACTGAAGAAAGCCAAGGTTTTGCTGCTCAATCCCAGATCCCCATGATGTCGATTTATCCACATCGCCGACCAGATGTGGCGGCACGCCGTAGAATCTTGCCAGTTCAGACACCTGAAATTTGCGCGCGGCCAGTATTTCCGAGTCCTGGGGCGATACTCCGATTGACTGGGTGGTGAATCCGCCTTCAAGGATCCACAGACGTTTTTTCACTGGCCCGCCGGCAATCTCTTTGAAGTTTTCCTCAAGCTGACTGCGCTGCTCTTTGGTGAGCACCTTGCCGTCAGTCATCAGGATCTGCGGGGATTTGGCGCCATTGGCGAAGAACTCGCGCTGGTTGTCTTCCATGGCAATCGCGACACCGGCAGATTTCGCGCTGAATGCCAGAGGCGACAGTCCGGTGAGTCCATTGAAGCCAAAGCCTTTCAGATGAAAGACTTCTCGCTGGGAAAAATTGGCGTATTCAGTGTCACGCCGGTAACGGTAGATAATATTTTTACCGCTATCGCTGAGCCTCACCTCCATGTTGGCACTCATCAGCGGCACCATGCTGATCACGTCGCCAACGCCGTTTCTTTCAACATGCGCATATGCATTCCCATAAGCGCAGAGCTGCATGGTCATCGCTTCCCGGAACTCCAGGGCAGTCATGAAATTATTAGGTTTGAATCGCAGCAGCCTTGCGAGTGGATGTGTTCCCGGCACCTTGCTGCGCTGATCATCTTTGGTCTCGTAAACATCAAGCGGTAAAGACGCGGTAACGGTGGAAATGAGCCGGATGCACGCCCACACCGTACTGATTTGCATATTCCGCTCATCAGTCACAACGGAGTCGCCCACCACGCCATGCGCCGACGTTCCCGCCATCTGGGAGCCTTTATCTGGCGTCACCAGCCTGCCGCCCGTAAGAATGGAAGCCATGCGCGCCCAGAATGGCGATCGTGTCCGCAGGTCAATGCTGTAATCGGTATCTTCCATTTTTAAACGCTCAGAAAGTTGTAAATAAAGTCGTTAACGTCGCCCGGATCCTCAATCTCATCGCTGGTCTGCGCGCCGATAGACATAGCCAGCGCGACCATGCCATCGATACGCCCGCTGGATTTACCTTTAACAAACTTGCGGTTGCCGGCGGGGTCGGTGATAACCGTGGCGTTTTTGGCACACATTTCGAGGATGGGGTGATTACCATGCTTCAGCTGAGCGCCAAGAAGTTTGGCCTCCAGTTCCCTGAGCGCTGGCGACATAGAGACAAAGCCCTGGCCGAATTCCACAAACCGTTCAAGCTCAGCGTCAGTAAAACCGGCATCAATAAGATGCGGGCGAAGAAAGCGCATGTTGTAACGGTCAAAGGCAAGCGCCCTGACGTTGCAGACGTCAAACACATGGCGCAGCTCGCGGGCAATAAAGGCGTACTCAATAGCCTTACCCGGCGTGGTGTTAAGAAAGCCCTGCCTCGCCCAGATGTCATACGGCACGCGGTCATTTCTGGCTTTATCAACGAGCCCCTCTTCAGGCAGCCAGAACTTACAGTGAACATCGCCCTGTGTGGTATTCAGTACCAGCGCGGTTAGATCCGAAACGCTGGAAAGGTCAAGCCCACCCCAGACAGTTTTACCGGTCAAATCGTCCGGTTCCTCTTTGTTCATGTGCCAGACGGTCTGGCTGACGAACGGGCTTTTCGCTTCTACCCTGCGGTTCAGCACAAGGTTTTCAAACTCAGCCTGGCGCGATGGCAGGCGTTTGGCGCTGGCCGCCATGTCCAGTACTTCTTTCTGGTTCATGAACACATCAAAGGCCGGGTTTGCCAGCCTGATGGCTTCCACAGAGAAAGGATCGATATCCTCCGGCGCAGTCTGAAGCCGGACTACCGTTCGCGGGTCTGCTCCCGTCAGCCCGTCGTCAATAAGCAGGCTAAGCAGGTCGCTCGCGTCAGGTGCCTGGGTGCTGATGATGACGGAGATGGGGTTATCCTGCGCCGCGGTTGCGGTTTCCAGCGCTTCATACAGCGGGTCGCGCGGCCCGCGCACCTGACCCAGCTCATCATGGGCGACAAATCGCGGTGAAAAACCGTAGGCCGTAGTGGCCTCTGCACTCAGTGCGCGGTAATAAGAGCCCAGCTCAGGGCAGTGAATTTCTTTCGCCGAATCCTTGATCGCCACATACTGCATAAGCACCGGGTTCATCCGGCACATCTTGGAGGCCAGGTTAAACAGAATGGCTGCCTGGTCACGCGAGCGAGCGGCAGAATAGAGCTGCGAGTTCGGTGCCGCCTCCGGCCCCACCAGGTAGAGCAGCATCAACATGGCGGTTTCAACGGTTTTGGCGTTTTTGCGCCCGCGGCTGATGATTGCGCGACGAGTGCCATGCTTGTTGTCAAAGATAGCCCTGAAATCGTCCTTCATGAACTCAGCCATTTTCAGGGGCTGGCCGACGAACTTACCTTCAGGAATAACGATATTTCTTTCACACCAGAGGATATTCCTCTCGGCTCTTGTCAGAGTTTTTTTAGCCATCAAAGAGCCTTAGTCAATTTCCCACGGCTTTTTCTCACGCGCCAGATTGGTATGCGCCCGGCCTACCGTTTTGGGATCGGCGGTCGCCTGTCGGGTGATGCGCAGACGGGTCGCCAGTGAGGAAGCCGACCGCACTTCGCGCTCGCGCATGGTGAGCAGTTTGTCGTAGCGTTTGAGGCCGTCATCCCGCGCAAGCCAGGTGAGTTCGAATTCTTCAAGCTGTGTGGTGAGCAGTCGCGCCTGCACCACATGCCGGCAGTACATTTCCAGCATGTCGCGGTGCGTTTCGGTAAATGAACTGGCCGGATTGTCATTAACCAGACGGACCCAGACATCTATCTCCGGATCGCTGAGATGAAAAGACGGCTGCAGCCTGCTTTCAGCCAGAGCCGGAAGCGAGACAGCCGACGTCGCGGCAAGAGATTTTCTGCCTCGCTGTGCCATCGCATTTTTCCTTTTTTTCTGGACGTTTTTAAAAAAAATACTGAGGGCGCGGTCTTTAAAATTTCGGTGCCAGAGTTTTGCCCCTCCCCCCTTCACTCCGCACAGCCCAAATGATAATTATTCTCATTTCTCGATAATTTGAAGATTTTCACGGGAGCAGGCGTCAGGTACCAGCCTTTTGCCGACACCGACAGGGAAAGTCAGTGTGACGTTCGGTAGCACCTCACTAATATCATGCCGGAGGGTGATCGCGGTGATGGTTTTGAAGTCCACCCCATCAATACTCAGCTCCACAAGTTTACCGTTCTGATATTCGATTTTAAGGTCTCGCATGACTGCTCCTGTTACCAGATTACCCGGCCTTCACTGTCGAACTCGGTCACCGTTCCGCCCTTCTCAAGGCGTTGCTTGACCGAGTCGTGACAGCTTTTGCACAACGACTGAAGATTGTCGGGATTGTGGAATAGTGTCTCATCACCCTTGTGCGGAGTGATGTGGTCGACGATAGATGCTGATACCACCTGGTTTCGTTTGAGGTGGAACTCGCAAAGCGGCTGCAGCTGCAGCTGGTGGTAGCGAAGCCGGTACCAGCGCTTTGTGTTGTAGAGGTTATGCCACGGTGAGTTTGATGCCATATTAAGGACCGTATCTAATCTCTTTGAGTTGTGAGCATGTCGTATGGGACAGCCGCCCGAGAAAGCAGCTTTCCCCAGGCTCACGACTGCAAGACTCTTGATTGTTTAGCGCATGCGAGGCGCAATAAAAAAGCCACCAGCGGATGCCAGCGGCCTTATATATACTTTCACTTCAAGATAAGAATTTAAATTCTTATTAAACTATGATTTCTTCTCTTATCGCATTGGTTATATAGGCGAGCTTGGGATCGCCATTATTTATAACGCTTTGAAATTGAGGCTTCACTCTTAAAACACTACCTAAAACAGACGCAGTGGCGCCTATAAAAAACTCTTCAAAACTTGCCGATGACTGCATAGCTTGACGAATAGCTTTAGCACCATCAATCAATTGATTAAAATCGAACTCAAAAGAAGCAGAGATTTTACATTTTAAAGGGCTTCGCCAATAATGTTCATTTAATTTATGCAAGTCTTTAATAGCCGCTTTCAAGCTGGAGAGAGATTTTGCTCTTTGCAGATTAAAGTCACCAGCTTTCAAAACCTCATCATAAAGCTCATCTAAGTACCCATGTAATGCAAGTAGTTCAGCTTTACGTCTCTCTTTAAATTCAAGTATATCATGAAGTGGTATATCTGCTGACGGAACAGGTAAAAGCTGACCCAACTCAAATCTTACAACCTCTTTTTTTTGAGATACTTCAGAAGGTAATGTTACTAGTTCAGTGAGGTAATGAATTCGCCAGTCTGTTTCGCCCTGTTTATTCCTCATAAGACTTAGCGCATTAACGTGTGAAACAGCATAAAATTCAGGTATAAGACCTGAGAATATACCTCCTTTAGGGTTGAAAACCGGCCTAGTAAGAAGACCGCACTTAATCAACTCATCTTCATTATTGAAATGATAGGGAAATATATTATTAGTTGGCGAAACTAGCCTATCCCAATACAACGTTAAGTAATTTATTTCTTCGGGTGAAATTCCACCGATTATATTGCACCCGGCTCCATCTTCAGTTGGCATGATCTTACATGCTGTAAAAACTACACCCCTTTCCATGACGCTTACCCCAGTGAGTGATCTGTCTTCAATTTATCACTACACTACTAATCATTCTAGGTCTTGAGCTGATTAGGGATAACATGTTTTTAGCAACTCAATTCAAGCACTGATTGTTAACATAATCCTGCAAGTAATTAACCTGCTTCGTCACTGTGGCGATACTTCATCTAATAGCGTGCCCTTTATTTCAGCACGCATATTTGCTGTATGGAGGTAATGACGAAGTACTTTTCCTCAATACCAAGCGCTTTTGCCATGTCTGCAACATATTCAGCCAGATCAACATCAATGATGTCAGGATCGTCAGTGCTCATGAAGCGTGAGCCCTTCTGCATCAGTTGCCAGTTGCGTGTGTATGCTTCCCAGACAATGAAGAACGTCATAGCGGCCTCCGTAGTAATATCGGGAAATTATAGGAGACTACACAAACACTGGCAGTTCATGAGCAAACAGATTTACTGGTCAGGTAAGATTTTTCTTAATAGCCTGTAGTTACGCTTGCTCTTTGGCAATTGTGTGCAAGAGTTAAATCTCCTCAACGTGGCTCCTACCCACTCAGAGGTGGCTCAAGGATGAGCTCGTCGAAGCAATGAGAAGTGACCGTTCAAATCAAGCATGCATTATTGCAGCCCTCACCTGGAGGGCTTTTTTTTGCGCAAATAAACAGCCAAACCATCACAGATCAAAAAAGTAAATAAGAAAACCGCTGATTTGACTTAGGTTATACATCTATTTATCCACTTTGCACTATGCTTCGCTTGTTATACGTAACGAGCGACCGTTTTGGTCTCCCTTCCGAAGTGCCGGATTTCATTTCGGAGGGGACATTTTTTAACCCGCCATCCCATTTCCTGCCGATAGCTACCTCAGGCACTGCGTTTTGATGTAGTCCTGCAAGTAGCCAACCTGCTTGGTCACTGTTTCGATTCGCTCTCTGAGGGTGAAATAATCCCGTTGAGCGGCGTCTGTAAGTCGGGGGCTGGAAGCATCGCCCATGCCGCTGGTGCCGGACGCTCCTGTCGCTGGACATCTGGCGTTGAGCTGCAACCTGCGTTTGCCAGTAGCAACATCGCGCTCAAGCTGATCAATAGTGGCTTTAGCATCTGCCAGTTCTCCAGTGTATTTGGCATCAAGTGCAGCAACGTCGCGCTGGCGCACCTTCATGTCGCCTATTGTGGCGTTTGCCAGCTTCAGGTTGTGGGTGGCTTTATCGCGCTGGTCTTTGAAGGTGATCGCGTTGCTGCGGTAATGATTAATCGTCCAGGCGATGGACAGAACCCCAGCGAGTAAAAACAAAGCCGCAGCGGCTTTCCAGCTGGAGATCATTTTTTGCTGTCCGAGAGGAAAAGCGCACGCTCTGCCTCACGACGCCGGGTTAGGCCGGGCAGTACTTTGCCACCAGCCTTATTCCAGCGCGGGAACTCATCAGCAGCACCGGCGTAATTACCAGCGTTAAGCTTTTGCAGTAGCGTTGAAGCCGACAGCGCGCGGGTGCCGAGGTTGTAGGCGAACGACACCAGTGCATCAAACTGACCCTGTGTCAGCTTCACCTTGACCAGTTTCGACACGTCACTTTCGTAGCCCACCAGCCCGGTGCGTAGCAGGCGCTCGGCGGTTTCTTCTTTGATGGTCATACCGGGGCGGATCGGTTTGCCGTCCACTGGCTGTGTCCAGCCATAACCAATTGTCCAGACGCCTACACTGTCCTGATAGGCTGTGAGGCGCAGGCCTTCAAACTGCTTAATGAGAGAAATGCCTTTATCGCTGATCCGCATTATTCTGGCCTCAGTACGTTAAACAGACGCGCCACGTTGCCCCGCGCTTTGAATACTGCAGCGCAGATGATGAGATTCAACATGACGGTCGCCCAGTGGACGTGGAAATAGAAATCGAACATGAAACGGAACGGGACGGACGCATACGCCAGGATAATCACGTATGCCAGCCAGGAGGCCCATACGTTGTGCTTCCCTCCCGGCTTACGGAACATCATCAGCCGGATCACGATCATCGTGCAGGCAGCAACGTTCGTCAGCACCAGTGGGTCAGTCGTTACCATTGTTTCCTCCCCGCCACCTTTGCAGCAGTGACAGAGGATCCTGCTCACTGAAAAAGGTCAGCGTCTTAATGGCCAGCGCAGAAAGCAGAACCGCGCCGAGAGCATCCAGAGGCTTGTCGCTGTAATGGGTGATGCTGGCGAGCATTGAGCCCGCCAGCCCGGATCCGTACACACCTGCAAAGTACGAGACGACGAAGTATGCCGTTCGCCGCGGCAAAGTCAGATCGGCGGCAGTTGCCACATAAAAAACCGCGCCGGCGAAAGCGCCAAAAACGACACCGTAATCAGTACCAGTCAGAAGCCCATAAAGACTGGCACCAGTTAAGGCGCTGGCCGCCGCAGCGGACCCGGATACAGGTTCGGACATTAAGCCCCCTCGTATTTGCTGTGAGTCCTCTCAGAGTTGAGGGGAAATGAAAAAGGCCGCGGAAAGCGGCCTTAGATACTGAATAAGCTTTTTAGCCGCAGCCAGGCCAGTTATTTTCCTGCACTGCTTTTACCTCGTTTGTCGTCTGTACAAATCTCTCAGACTCGAGCTCCACGCCCAAAGCCCGCCTGCCCAATGACATGGCTGCCTTTATTGTGGAACCAGAACCCATAAAGAAATCTGCTACAAGATCGCCGGGTCTGCTGCTGGCGTTGATAATCTGCTGCAACATATCCTGCGGCTTTTCGCAGGGGTGTTTACCCGGGTAAAACTGCACCGGCTTGTGAGTCCAGACGTCTATGTAGGGCACAGCAGCTGTAACGGAGAAAGGTCGCCGAAGCGCCTTAAACTCTTCCACCAGATCGGCATATTGTCGGCTAAGTACCTGGTAATTTTCGGTGAGGGCGCAATGTTCCTCCCCGAGTTCGCTTTGCTGGTGTTTTTCGGCAGCAATCGCGGAAAAAAGATCCTGCAACTTGCGATAGTCGACTTCACCAGGTAGCTGCCACTGACTGGCACCAAACCAGTGAGAAACCATATTCTTCTTTCCTGTGAAGTCGGCGATCTGCTTTGACGAAACGCCAAGCGAGGATCGGGCACTCTGGAAATACTCAATTAAGGGTGCCATCAACCTCCGTCTTAGCTCAGTGCTTTTACGCTGATAGCTGTCGCCACTTGCTTTATATGGGCCGGGATAATGCTCACCGAAAAGGATGCGCTCTGTCGCCGGGAAGTAGGAGCGCAAGATCTCCTTATTGCAACCTTTCCATGGGCCTGATGGCTTTGCCCATATGATGTGATTCAGGATATTGAACCGCGCGCGCATCATGATTTCGATGTCAGCGGCAAGCCGGTGTCCACAGAATAGGTAGAGGCTCCCGGCGGGTTTAAGCACCCGGCGAAACTGCGCCAGGCATTCGTCCAGCCACATGAGATAATCTTCATCCCCCTTCCACTGGTTGTCCCAGCCTTCAGGCTTAACCCTGAAATATGGTGGGTCGGTAACAATGAGATCGATACAGTGGTCAGGAAGTGTTTTCAGGTAGGTAATGCAGTCAGCGTTGACGAGCTCAACACTGTTTATATTTACAGTATTTTTCATGGATCAGTAAGCAATACTCTGATAGGCTCACTTTGCTTTTGCGCTAAAGCGGTGGGCCTCGGTTCGCTTGTGACCGTAACCATGAGCGAATGGCTGGTCGGGTGCTACAACACCCACCAGCCGCCCATTTCACAAAGATTTCTCTCAATCGAGAGGCATAGTTAAATTATTCAGAAATAGTAGCAACCAAGCCAAATATTTCTTTGCGTTTTTTTTCTAAATAATTTGAACATAATTTAGAGCAAGTTTGCTGCGCCGACCCAATGTCTTCTCCACTACATTGAGCCGCGAATGCTAGTTGACTTAGCTGATTAAGACTTTGATTAAATGTCTTTTCATCATCATCACTCATATTTAAGTAAGAATTCAAACGAACTTTTGCATCCAAACTCAATTGACCTTTTTCCATAACTAATTCATGCGCAAGCATTTTCTGTTCTGGTGTGGCTCCACTATCAGGACTACTCAGCATACGATAAGCCACTTTTGCATGAAATAACTCAGAGTGATACTTCATATATTCTATGAATGCCTTCCTGACTTCCTTATAGTCATCCTTTTTCAGCTCCACTTCTGTAGAAAGCAGGGTATTTAGTTTTAATGTCTTTAGTTGCTGTTCAATGCTTTGGTTAAATTGCTTGCTCTGTGCATACATACTGACTCTAAATTGCCGATATGAAACAAACATTGCCATACCAGCAATAAAGGCAGGTAAAATTGCAATTAAAAACCCTTCAATAGAGTCCCAAGTGTTTTTTCCATCATCTAACTTAACCGTGATGACATTTCCGGAGGGTTTAAGCACTTCCAAAAGTTGAATTATGTCCATGACAACTCACCTAGTAAAAGATAGCTATCATAGCAAAAACCCCCACCTATGTGAGGTTTGAAGTCGTTAAGTCCGTGAGCAGGTAACCACTCTTAACACGTTAAACTAAAAATTGCGGACCGCACTAGCTTTTTTTTGGCTATTTTCCACAAACACTACCGGATCCATTTCGAGCGGGATATCCAACATTGAGAGACACCCTTCAATGAAGCCCTCTGCCATCTGCATTTCAATGCGGATCTGTTTTTCACTTTTCTTCCGGTACTTCGCCATTTGACGCTTTGACATCATATAAACGTAGTAACCCACCAGTAAGTGGTAATCGTAAGGACGTTTCGTCAACAATCTGGCTATGCAACCTTCAATAATCAACCCGTCACTGTCTGAGCACATAAGTCTGGTTTTGCTGGACTGAGGTAGAAGCCCCTTAAACCCGGCTGCTATAGGTGAAAAATCGACGTTGCAAGAATCACTCGCCGCCCACGCGCCCCACAGTTCTAATACCTTTTTAATATCACGCATCAGCCATCTCCACAATTAAGCCAGTACGCCAGTAGCTAGCGCACAATCGATAAAACGAAACAGCAGCACCAGCTGGCTGCCGTACTTTTCTTCAAATGCCACGGTGTCAGCGTGCAACGCGTCGTGATGCGCTCTGCAAAGCGGGATCACAAACAGGTCATGCGCTTTTGTACCCATTCCACCCTGCCCGTGGCCTATCAGGTGATGGGGGTCGTCTGCCGGGTTGCCACAGCACATGCATTGCTGCGTTTTAACCCAGCGGGTGTACTTCTCATTCTCCCAGCGGCGGCGCTTCGGGCGCAGCATGAAAGATTCCGGCGTTTCCGGATCCACATTCAGCGCCAGCACCTGCTTAGCCACCTCATCGACTATCTCGCGCCCGAGGCGTTCGCCCGGTACCAGTTCTGTTTCGCGCGTGACGGAACGGATCACCGGCTTCGGCATCCTCAGCACCTGCCGGGCGGCATCTTCCGGCAAGGCATCTGCCAGACCATTACGCGCGAGCCACCAGCAGAACTCCGGCAGGGTGAGCGTATGTGAATCGTCGAAACCCAGTTCACGGCGGGCAGAGGTGAGGATGTAAGCCGCGCAGTTCGCCTGCGCCATGTTCGCCAGCTGCTCTGTAGTCTGCTCACGCAGCAGGTTATCGCAGTGCCAGCACAGGCGAAGCGCGCCGGGCGCGTGGCGCAGTGTGGTGAGATTCTCGGCGTGCCAGGACTCATGCTGCCACTGACAGCCACCGCTATCCATTAGCCAGCTTTCCAGCCCGCCGATGCCGCCGGCGCGGCGCAGCACAGCATCGTTTTCAAAAACACCGGCGAGCGCAGGATCCTCGGCCAGTGGCTGCTCGGCTGGTGGCAGTTCGCCGTTGGGCATACCAGCCAGGCGCTCCGGCTCATTTTCCAGCAGCATGCGTCCGCGGCGGAAGTGCATCAGCAGGCTGGCGCCCGGCCTGAACATGACGAGACCCAGCTCAGCCACAACGATCGGATTGAGCAGCACCCTCACTTCGCAGCCCCCTGCGCTTTATGTGCCGCCCACAGGCCGCCGACCCATTGGATCCCCTTTGCCGTAAAGCGCGCCTGGCTGAATGCATGGTTATTTTCGGTACTGGTGCCGGTTTTCACCTTAAAGCGCCCGTTTTCGATGTGCTGGTGGTGCGGCGTCAGCACCCCGCCGAGGCGATACATAATCCTGTTGTCGATGAGGAACATGCGAAACTCAGGCTCTTTGGCGTTAAGCAGCTTCGCCACCTGGCGAAAAGACATTGAGCCGCCCGCAGAGCAATAGCGATCCACAAATTCCACCTTCGGCGCCGCGGCAGCCAGTTCCTGTTTGAGCTGGTGCTGCTGCTCGGCAAGATCAGCAGCGAGGCGCAGAGCTTCCGGCAGGGATTTCGGTACCTGCATCGCCTGCTGGCTCTCAAGCTCCTGCCAGCGGTCGACCAGGCGGGCGGTGAAAGCCGGGGACAACTGAGCCACCACCACATAGCTGTCCCGCTTGCACAGCTGGTAAACGGCGACGCTCTGCCCGAGGTGATTTCTAACTTCCTCCAATGGGGGAAGTTGAATAACCGCGCGTTCGGCGAGTCGTTCAATGGACCGTTTGACATGGTCATGACGTGACTCAACCAGATCGGCGATCTCCTGGCTGCTCATCGCCAGTTCCTGTCCCGGTATAATTGCCGCCGGGGTAAAAGCGGGTACTGCTTTCATCTGTTGCATGCGTATCTCCTTTAAGCGGCTGCAACCGCTGTTGGTTCATACCTGGTGATCGAGATCTCCACCCTTCCGCCCTTCACTGTCGGCCCCCACTCAACCAGCATTCTTTTCACCTGACAGTCGTCCTCCCATACGCCAGCATGCGTGAGCGCATCGAAAAGCGCCTTGTTGTAGTTGTCGATGTCCCGGCGGCGCGCGTCAGGCGGAAAAAGCAGGATTTCTACTGCTGCGTGCTCAGTCGACGGCTTCGGCAGGCGGCGCAGCTGCTCAAGGATTGCTGCACAGGCTGCGCTCTGGTATTTGCGGCCGTCGGCGCTGATGAGATGTCGCCCTTTCAGCGGCTCTGAATTAGGGGCGCGCCAGTAGGTGTTCACGCTGGGGGGGAATGGCAGCGTGAGTTTCATACCGCCACCCCGCGCATTTTCAGGAAGGAGATCGCGTGGTCTCTCGCATGTTTTTCACCGGCCACCAGCGAGCGCAGCAACGAAATCGCTTCATCTTCCGCGCCCAGGCTGTTGATGGAGATACCGCGGCACACGCCCGGTAAAAGGGTGATAGCGCCTTTACGCTGTAAGGATCGCAGCACTTCAGTTGCCGCGTTCGGCGATGCTGCGCCCATCAGGTCGGCCACTTCCTTTTGCGTCGGCGGGATCCCATGCTCTTTATGGAAAGCCACAATCAGGTTCAATATTTGCTGCTGGCGTGCGGTTAACAGGTTCTTTTTCACGCTTCCTCCTCAGAGAATGGCCACGATGTCAGCAGCGTTTTCTCGCGTGCTGGCTTTGCTGGAAATGGACCGACGGGCGCTGACGTGATGCAGCGTGAAGCCGTGCTGCTCGTAGAGCTCGATAATCCGTGGCGCCGTTGAGTTGCTGATCACCACCCGTGCACCGCGCTGATGTGCCGCAACACAGGATTCAACCAGCGTCACCTGGTCAGCCCATGCGAAACCGCCTGCGGCATAGTTCGTGAAACCCGCCGTGCCCGGCAGCGGCTCATAGGGCGGATCGCAGTAAACGACATCACCCTCGCCCGCCAGCGACAGCGTCCGGCGGTAACCGGCGTTCATGAATACGCAGTTGGGCGCCACCGCGGCAAAAGCCAGCAGCTCTTTATCCGGGAAGTAGGGATTAGCTTTTTTGCCCCAGCCGACATTGAACTCGCCGGCGCGGTTGTAGCGGATTAGCCCGTTGAAGCAGTGCCGGTTCAGGTAGAGAAATGCGGCAGCGCGCTCCGGCCCCGTCATCTGCTGCGCGTTGAATGCCTGGCGAACGGCGAAGTAACCCGGCTCGTCACTCATTTCGGCAAACAGCTGGCGCGCCAGCAGCGTTAGCTGCTCTGGCACAACGGCAAGCATCTGATAGAGGTTAATCAGATCCGGATTGGCATCAGCCAGCAGGAATCTCTCGTGCTTACGGGAGTTGAGAAACACCGAGCCACCACCGACAAAAGGCTCAACCAGCCGGGCGCCCGCCGGGATGAGGCTATCCAGTTCAGGCATCAGCGAATATTTACCGCCAGCCCATTTCAGGAATGGACGCTGCCATGCGCGCGGCGCCGGTTTTGCTAAAGGCAGTGCTGCTGAGGTTTCAAAATTCATGAGCGGAAACCCGAGTTTTGCGGCAGCGAGTAATCGACGTTCTGGAATGTCGCGCGGGAAGCGGTGCTGCTGACCCACTCGCCGTTGCGGCGCGCCGGGCGCCCTGCTTCGTTCCACTTCGTCGCGGCCTGCAGGTAGCCAGGAAATTTGCTCGGCAGGAAAAGCGTCGTCGGCCGCAGATACTCCGCCATCAGTAAATCGGCACTCCACTTCTCGTTGGTGTAATCCACGACAAGCTTCAGCTCTTCAGCGCTGAATCCTTCACCCAGGCGAGCCCGGATGTGTTCCAGCGATGTTTTCGAAACCTGGTACCGGGATCCGGTTTGCTGGTTCAGGTAAGTGAGAACCTGTTTAGCCTGGTCGGTAACCATCACGGCATCGTCGGGTTGCGCAGCAACCGGACAGAAAGGGTTTTTATTTTTATCTGATGGATCTTGTTTTGAATTTACTGACGGATCCCCCCCAGATTCTGACGGGTGAAAACCGCCTTTTTTGCCAGATTTCGACGCGTCAGATTTTGAGGCGTCAGAATTTGACCCGTCAGATTTTGAGGTGTCAGATTCTGACAGGTGAGAAAAGGCAGCGGCCTGAAGCTTTTGCACGTTGAGCTGGTAGACGTTCGACGCGTTACGGTTGCCTTTTCGGCGCTGCTGACGGGAAAGCCAGCCATCCTGTTCAAGCTTGCCGATCGCTGTGCGCACGGTGCTTTCACCCGCACCAAGCTGGCGGGCGATAGTCTCGATAGAAGGCCAGCACACGCCGTCGTCGTTGCTGTAGTCGGCCAGGCGCGCCATGATGGCAACGCTGGTCAGCTTCATGCCAGCTGCGGCACAAACGTCCCAAACGTAACCCTGTAATTTAGTGCTCATGGTCGTCCTTTATTTCTCTGAAATCGCGCTTAAAGATTTGGAGTGGTTTGAAGCATTCATGGGGGTAGTCAGTCCGCAGATAGATAACCCGCCGCGATTCTGGCTCCCACCGTATGACACGGACGGGGATGCCTCTTCTGTCACGGAACCACCTGTCGACTTCTCGCATTCGGCTTTCTCCGCCTGGCTGTTAAAATCACCTACAACCCACTCAGCAAACGGGTAGCTGACAGGCTCAACAGCGCCCTGTACTCTTACCCCATACACGAACTGCACCGGGCCTTTACCGCCGGTAACAGGAAGCGCGACAAGTTGCGACCTGCGGTACTGTGTTGTTAAACTGTTCAAGCGTAGGTATCTCCACTTTGATCGACACGCCACGACGCCAGGGGCTGCAACCCGCTGGCGTCACTTTTTGCGACTGAATAACGCGACAATCGCGGCAATCTCTTCCTCACGCGCAGCCATATGGCGGCGGTGATATTCCATAATTTCTTCGGCTTCATGCTGCTCAATCACTCCGTCTTCCAGGGCCTGCTGAATAATCTGGTCGACGTGTCCGCGCGCTGCTGCTGTTCTCATCGAACGGCTGAAAAGGTCAACGCGATCGAGGTCTTCCATGCTCGGCTGTTCTACCAGCAGGCACCCGCGGCGCCGGGCAAAGTAGTCAGCCAGGCAAGAGGTGTTCGAGATGTCCTCCATGGCTTCAAGCTCGGATGCCTCGAAGAAGCGACAGCCGTTCTTCTCGTAGAGGTTGTTGTTGAACTGCGTCACGCTCATACCAAGCGCACCGGCCATCGCCTCGCGCCCGCCGGGGTAGGCTTTACACATCGCCTTAACAACAGTTTTTAAAGTGTGCTCTACCATCTTGTTTTTCCTTTGGTAGTTACCGTTACGCTGCGTTTTCTTTAGGATTCAATTCAGGCCAGATTTTCGACCAATCGCTTGGGTGAAGATCTTTTCTGCTTACTGCACCAGCTGAGTTGGACTCAATCAAAACTGATAAAGCCGGGCCTAACTTCTGCCCCTTACTGATAGCCTTGCGAAGATATTCAATCGTGGTGTCGCAGCTTTCGGCGAATTCACGCTGTTTATTCAACGCCAGACTGTTGAGATACGTTCTTAACGTTTCCATGAAGCCTCCATTGGGTAACAGTGAAAGTATACCTAGGAGTATATTTTATTCAATACTCACAGGTCATTTACCTAGGAGTAAATTTTCGTAAGATGCCGGCATGAAAGAAAATACGAACAACGCAATTTACGAAGTCAGGCGCAAGAAGCTTCAAGAGCTGGTATCGCGTCATGAAACGCAGAGGAAATTTGCAGAAACAGTGGGCATGGATCCTACTGTCGTTTCGCGCATGCTTTATCCGGAAGGAAAAGCAAATAAGAGAAACATTGGTGAGCAGGCAGCCAGGCAAATAGAAGATGCACTAAAGCTGCACAGAGGCTGGATGGACGGTCTTGCTGATAAAACTGATAATAACGTTTCTTATGCAGGACTTAACGAACCACAAGGGGCTTATCCGGTAATAAGCTGGGTGAGCGCAGGGCAATGGATGGAAGCTGTAGAACCTTATCATCGTCGCGGTATTGACCGCTGGTATGAAACAACTGTTGAATGTTCAGAGGACTCTTTTTGGCTTGATGTAAAAGGCGACTCTATGACATCCCCTGTTGGACTGAGTATTCCAGAAGGGATGGCAATTCTGGTTGATCCTGCTGTTGAGCCACGCAGCGGAAAACTTGTGGTAGCTAAGCTCGACTCTGAAAATGAGGCAACATTTAAAAAATTAGTTGTCGACGCTGGCCGAAAATTTCTGAAGCCATTAAATCCTCAGTACCCAATGACAGAGATTGACGGCAACTGCAGAATTATAGGCGTTGTAGTAGATGCAAAAATCACTAATCTGCCCTAATCGCCAAGTTAGAATGTAGCCAGCAAAACTAGCTATCACCTTGATTAATCAATAAATAACCACACCCAAAATTATGTTGCTGTGAATCTTTCCTCGTAGTCACAGCAGCTGCACTTCATTTTTCACCCGTTACAAACCTCATTTAAATTAACCTTCAAATCAATAGTTTACTTACTACGTACGCAAAATATACCTTTAAGTATTTACAACTAAATATACTTGAAGGTATATTTTAATCCACGCCGTATGGCACATGCGTCGAAGCGGTCCACAGCCTCCCTTGAAGTACTGCATTGGGCTTGTGGGTAGCCGGAATGTGCAAGCCAGGCATGCGCCATACGGCGACTCACCATCGCGGCGATACGGTGTTACACCTCGGAAGAGACGAGGATGCAACGATGAGAGCATTGCGCCGGATATATGGCCAGCACCTGTGTAACTTCCCCTGGCGGCAAGGTCGTTAGGTCGCAAAGGCAACGTTACGGGCAACGCGGCGTAAGGTGGTCAAATGCAGTGCTCTCTTCGTTGTGGTGAATGCGGCTCAGCGCGCGCGGGACAGTTAACAACGTCTTTATCAGGTGGTTTGGTACCCGATCGCACGTAACTGAATGCGATCACCGGGAGGCACCCGGCACCACAAAGAATAAATGCAACGTGTAGTCATTGGCGGCATCGGAGCTTCTTTCCCCGTGAAGGTGCCGCAATTTTTTACGCAACACACGAGAGCATCACCGGGCGACGGGTTCATAACCCAACCCACCCGGGCGGCTTCCTAACCGCAGGTGCTCTCATGTGTTGTGTGGAGATAACTAACCTACGGCGGCGGCGGCCGCCTTTCTGAGGGTAAAACCGATGAGTAACGATCGTTTGACCAATATCCCCGACTTCTTCGGGGAGCTCGACGGCGGCGTGTTCGAGAACAAAGTGGCAGCGGCACTGAATGAAGTTGCCCTGGGCGTGCTGAATAACGGAAACAAAGGGAAAGTCACTCTTACTTTTGACCTCTCCCGCCTCAGCAACTCGATGGAAGAAAAGCGAGTCGAGATCGTTCATAAGCTGGCGTTCGTCAAGCCAACCCCTCGCGGCAAGTCTTCCGAAGAGGACACCACTAAAACTCCCATGTACGTCAACCGCGGCGGCAAACTCACCGTCCTGCAGGAAGATCAGGGGCAACTTTTCACTCTTCAGGGCCAGCCGAACCAAGCTAAGGGCTAACCCTCCCGGTCAATAACCAAAATAAAAGGAAAAATCATGGCTCAACAAGTCGACACAACCGCCATCAGCCAGATCCGCGATATGGTTCTGAGCCAGCTGGTAGAAGAAAAGCTCGCCGGTGCGGACTGCCCGGCGGTTGCACTGCCGAATGACGTAAACGTTAAAAATCTGGAAAGCCTGTACGCCGATCGTTTCCGCTTCCGCGGGAAAATGGAAACCCAGAGTATCGAAGATTTTATCCGTTATTCAACCGGCTTTGCCGCCGCGGGCACTCGCTGCTTTATCAATGCCGATCGAATGAATGCGGTTTCCGTATTCAACCTCGGCACTCTGGATAATCCGGGGCACGCTGATAACGTTGCGGTTCTAGCCCTTAAGCGCACAGCTCCTTTCGCCGCGCTGCTCAGCATCAATGGCGACCGTAATAATCAGAAACAGCTGGCTGAATGGCTGGAAGACTGGTCTGACTATGTGATCGGCTTTGATGCTGAAGGCAATTCCATCGAAGCCAAACGCGCTGCTGCAGCTGTACGCAAAATCACTATCGATGCGATCCGCAGCGCTGAATATGAAGATCAGGACTTCAGCGGCAGGCGTTCAGTTATGGAAATTGTTGAAGCGAAGAGCAAAGACATTATGCCGGTGGCCTTTGAATTTAAGTGCGTGCCCTATGAAGGCCTGGGCGAATACCGCATCAAGCTTCGCATGAGCATTTTAGCCAGCGACAGCCCTGTCCTGGTGCTGCGTATTACTCAGTTGGAAAGCTACGAAGAAGAAATAGCCGCTGAATTCCGCGATCTGCTGGTCGAGAAATTCAAAGACGGAAAAGTCGAGACTTTTATCGGTACCTTCAGCGCGTAATTTCTCTGCTGCAAATGCCCCAGGTGCGGGGCATTTATGGAAGCGAAATCAATTTAATTATCGCCAGCCGGCGAGGGATTCGTGCAACCAAAAATCGCGCGTTGCAGCGCGCAGGAGATACCAACATGCGAATGAATGCGAAAGAGCTGATCGCCGAAGCCAGAGCGACAGCCCCTGCTCTGCCACCAGCAGCAGCAAAGTTAATGACCGCTATGGCTGACCGCCTTGATGTTCAGTTCGCGGCACTGTGCGAATCGCGTAACGAGGCGAAGCAGCTGGCTGGAGAGAATGCTCTGATGAAGTCGGCTATTAAGACTCACAGCGAATCGGTCCACTTCTGTGTGGGTTGTGGAAAAGATGATCCATGCAGCAATGACGATGTTTGCCACGCCCTCGAAGAAACTCCAGTTACTGATGCATTCCTCGCCTCCCTGCGCGCGGAAGCGATTACTGACGCACTGGAAAATAGCTCAGACTATCTTGACACCGACTGCGTTATGGACCGGCATGACATCAGTTATCAAGACGCAGAATTGCGCGCAGATGGTGCCATGGAAATGCATGATTCGTTGGTTGCAGTAGCAAACCATCTCCGGAATAAGGCAGGTTAATGATGGCCGCAGAAATCATCGACCAGGCCAACGCTCTGGTAGAGCTCACCATGGAGCATGCCTTACAGCGCATTCGCATCGACCGTAACGCTGTGTCAGCTGAAAAGTGCGAAGCGTGTGGCGTGGACATTCCTGAAGAGCGTCGCGCTGCCGTTCCCGGCTGCAAAACCTGCGTGGATTGTCAGCAGTTGAACGAGCTGCGGGGAGGCAAACATGCTCGCTAAATTAATCGCGCTGCTAATTGGCACCAGGCCGGAAAGCACAGAGTTCGATTACACCCGGCAACACTGGGGTCACGCCCTCCACTTCGTTCGCGGCTTCAAGCCGAAGGGGAAAATGGAAATCACCGGCCATTTCTTTGGCGCCGGGCTCATTCACGAGAAGAAGCCCAAGAAAGGCGACACGTTCACTATCGCTTTGACCGGCAACCGGATCGGCGTTCTTTGCATAAAGGCCATCGAGTTCTACCGCGATCCGAGCGATATGTTTTACGCCACAGTGACTTTCGAGGGGTTGAAATTATGACAGAGCAACTGAGCCGGAGGCAGGTCGAATGGTTGCGCGATGCGGCAACGGAATTCGCCAGCACACAAATGAAAATGACCATGAAACCTGAAGAGGTTTTGCAACTGACTACAGCGCTGCTGGCGGGAATGGACAGTGTGCCAGTTGCATGGACTGACGAGCAGGAGCTACGGGATCTGGAAAAAAGCGGATGCGCGTATCTTTTTACAGTTAAACCCATTACACCAAACGCAGATCCGCGTCGAGTTATCAGGCTTTACACCACACCGCCAGTGCCGGTGGCTGTGCCTGATGAGCGAGCCGCATTTAACGCTTGGAATAACGAAGATAATCTTCCTATTGCAGGGGTAGGCGCGAAAAATGCCGCGTGGTTAGCATGGCAGGCACGCGCCGCCATGCTCAAGGACGAGCCTGTAACAGCTGCTACGGTGCCGGATGATACAAAACGCCTTGACTGGCTTGATGCTCAGAACAAAAGGCTAAATGAATATTACGGAACATCATACGGCTGGAAATTTGACGCGAATTTTCAAAGAAATGCCATGATGCTCAACGACAGTAATTATCCGGTTATGACGGTCAGGCAAGCCATTGATGAAGCAATGCTAGCCGCAGCCCCGGCAGCGCCCGAGCAGGAGGTGTGATGCCCAGCAAACTGAAGATGCGGCGCCAGCGCCGCCTGCGCGAAGATGTGATCTGGTGGCGCGCTGAAGCAATGGACTGTAAAGCGCGCGTACTGGAGATGGCAAACCTGCTGGAAGAGGCACGTCGGCAGCGCGTACCGATGCCGGTGCTGGTCCCAGCCAGGATAATCAAGCAGGTGGCTCCGGCCACCAGCGAACCGAAGATTTGTATCAGCTGTAACGACGGCACCCGCCACGGGTGCTCGTCATGTGCCTACAGATTTAAATAACCGGTTGCAGCCGGTGTGGAGAAACTATGCTGAACCTCGACTGTGTACCCATCTCAGCTTATTGCAAAGTAACTGGCGAGACACCTGAAGCCATAACAAAACGCGTGCAGCGCGGCGTTTGGTTTGAAGGCGTTCAGGTGCTGAAGGTTGAAGGCGTTAAGGAAAGATGGATTGATCTGGATGAGGTATCCAAATGGGCAAGACAGAATCGCCAAAACTCCCGCGTGGTGTGACCGTAAGAAAACACAGCCAGGGCGAGACTATTAATATCACTTTCACTTATAAGGGGGTCAAATGTCGTGAGCCCCTTTCAAATCTGGAAGTGAATAACAAAAACCTGAAATATGCCGAGAGAACTCTCGGCGAAATTCATAATAAAATTGAGCGAGGGACATTTATCTATGCTGAATATTTTCCACGTTCATCCAGACTGAAAATATTTGGCAACGCTGCTACTGGTAAAACAGTAAAAATGTATCTTGATGAATATCTATCAATATGCGAGACAAGAAAACTATCACCCTCAACAATCAACGGTTATAAAAAATGCCGCAGTGCGCTAAGTGATCTTCATTCATTTCCTGCAAGCGAATTAACTCCTGCGGCAATGAAAGCGTGGATCCAAAGTCGTACTACGACACTAAAAACAATAAGGAACCAGCTATCTTTCTTACGCTCAGCTCTTGATGAGGCGGTAACAGATGGCGTGCTGCAAATCAATCCCGTATCGCTGGTGACAGCTTCGCGGTACCAAAGCGATAAATCGACCACAGATAGTGACTATATAGTCGATCCCCTATCGCCTCCAGAAGTGGATGCACTTCTTGCATCAGCAGGTAACAAGCAGTGGGAAAACCTGTTCATGTTCGCCATACAGACCGGTTTACGCAGTTCGGAACTCTGCGCGCTTCGCTGGCGCGACATTGATTTTATCGGCAAGACTGCACATGTTCAGAATGCGAGTGTTGTAGGAGTGATCAAGGGGACAAAAACGAAAGCGGGTACACGTAAAGTTGAGCTGAATGAGATGGCCATGTCGGTGCTTACAGCACAGAAAGCTTTTACCTTCATGAAGGATGCAACGATTTTTGAGGATCCCAAGACGAGTAAGCCATGGGCTAGCGCTGACGCCATAAGAAAAAAAGCATGGGTGCCGACTTTACGCAAAGCGGGGATTCGATATCGCAACCCTTACCAGACCCGTCACACCTTCGCCACACGTCATATAAGTCAGGGTGCCAACCTGTTTTGGCTTGCTGGTCAGATGGGGCATAAAGGGCCAGAAATGCTTTTCAGGCACTATGGATCGTATCTGAAAGAGTATGACGGGAACACGGAAAAAAGACCCAAGCAGGTCGGCGGCGGGACATGAAAGGAGCCGTAAAGGAGCCGTGGAAAAATTATCAGAAAAAAAGTTATTATCATTCAGTTAATTGCAATATTTCGGACACGGGTTCAACTCCCGCCAGCTCCACCAAAATTCTCCATCGGTGATTACCAGAGTCATCCGATGAAGTCCTAAGAGCCCGCACGGCGCAAGCCCTGCGGGCTTTTTTGTTGTCGGTCGGTCCCAGTTCAAATCGCCCAGGTCCTTTCGTTAGCGTTATGTGTTATCCCTTATACTTTGTGCCCTTTTAAGGGGTCATAACAATTGTAAGCACTTTTCTTGCTTCAAAGGATATAAGAAATGCAGTCTTTAGTAGTTTTCTCTTTAATAGGTTAAGTGTAATATATTATTGTTAAGTTATTTCTTTTGAAAAGGGGGCATAGATGATAACTATTGAGCATGCTGTCGAATTAGCCAAGCCTTGGGCTGCAAAACTATTTGAAGAAAAAATCCTCCCCTTTATTTTTAACAGGAGTATAGATTTTTATAATAAAGAAAAAAATATAATCAAGCTTAAAAGTCAGATGTCTGATTATTTAGCAAAAACAAGGGCGCAATGTTCACTTATTAATTCCTTAGCGTTTCCAAATATTCTAAAAAAAGTTAATGATATATACGTCCCATTAACTCTTTCAACATTAGACTCTAGAGAGATAAGTGAATATGTGGTTCATAGAGGTGATAGTCTCTTAAGTCGGTTTCAGAACATACTAATTATAGATAACGCTGGAATGGGCAAATCGACGTTAATGAAAAAAATTGTCATCGACGTTATTGACTACTCAAAAGAAGTTCCTATATACATAGAATTAAGAAGTCTCACTAACGCACCGATTAATGAGCAAATCAAAAGTTTAATCGGATTAGATAGTCCCAACGACGATAACATACTACAAAAAATTCCATTTATTTATTTCTTTGATGGCGTAGATGAAATCCCCTTTGATATAAAAAACGATTTGATTAAAAGGATAAAAACTTTTAGTGATGAAATGCCTGATTCAAAAATAATCATTACATCAAGGCCAGACCAATCACTTCTCGAGTTACACGCTTTTAACAGATTCAAAATAAAACCATTAGATATAAACCAGTCTTATAATTTAATAAGATTGTATGATATTAACTCATCAAAGATTGGTAACAGCCTAATACTTTCTAATAAATTGATTTCTGAAATAAAATTAATGAAAGAGAAAGATAATAGTGCCATCATTGAGTTTTTAACAACGCCTTTATATGTTTCGCTCCTTTTTTGCTCTTATAAATACAAACCAGTTATTCCACGTCGTAAAGATCTTTTTTATAGTCAAGTTTTTGAGGCACTTTTTGAGACTCACGACCTTAGTAAAGAAACGGGTTACGTTAGAAGAAAAGAATCTGGACTGGATATAACGGATTTCAGCATAATTTTGCGTCGGTTAGCTTTTTGGTGTTTAAAAAACAATGGACGATTAGAGTTTAGTAGAGGGGAACTTGAAAGGGCTCTTACTGAAATAACAGGAAAACTTAAAGGGATAAGTGTCAAACCAATAACTTTCATCAGTGATCTTACATATTCAGTGCCCCTATTTATAAAGGAAGGAGCGCTATATCGCTGGTCTCATAAATCACTTATGGAATACTTTTGCGCTGAATTTATTTGTATTGAGGTTAAAGATAAAAGAGATCAGTTATTATTAAAAATGTATGAAAGTAATAGTTCGGTGAAATTCAAAAATATTATTGAACTTTGTTCTGATATAGATTACGCCTCTTTTAGAAAATCTATATTACGAAAATGTCTGGATGAGTATTTCAACCATGCAGAAAAAATTGAATCTCTTAATGTTCTCAGTGAAAGTGATAAAGAAATCTGGACGAGCATTAGCTATTTTACTGACATGCGACTTCTTTTGACGCCTTATAGCAACGCAAGCCTCGGTGACTTTGACGTTTTCGGATACGAGGACTCTTCCAACAATACTTTCGAGAACAGTTTTATAGGTTTTCGTGACTATGTAACCCATATAACATACCCAACATCTCTCAGGAGTACTGTTTTTGAAATAATAAGATTAAGAAATCCAGAATATTTTTTCAAAGAAAAAGATTATTACGATAGATTGTATTTTGATACATTGAAACTACCAGAAAACACAATAATCTCTACTAAAGATGGAGATGTTGTAGTTTTTAGCAATGAAATAATCCCAGACATCATAGGAATAATACTCCAATTCAGACATACTCTCATGACTCCTGTAATATATAAACAAGCTGCGAGTAAGATCCTTAACGATATTATTTTAGATACATCCAATGGTGTAAATGACTTACTTGAAGGGTTTGATTAAAGATTTTATGATTTGCTTATCATCGCTAGTATTTATGGTTAGATTGTGGGCTTAAAAGTCGTTGCTTGAATATTAATAGAGTAAGGACGCATTTCTTATCATAAAGCGCAGTTTGCGGATTAAGTCCCCTTAAACTAGTTGCCTTGATGATTCTTACTGCCGCAAATGCGTAGTAGGAATATAAGGATGACTAAAGATGAGAGCCTGCGCAATTAATCTCATACCCTCTATCAACGTATAAATCAGAATCTACTCAGGGGCGCTTACCGCCCCTTTTGACTGGTTTCGCATTACCAGGCTACCGTCAATTAAGCCTTCAAAACCATTAAACAAAATAACCCCCAACTCTAAACGCCCCTCACACCTTCCCTGACGTTATCAATCACCGCTCTGGCCTGTTCAAGCTATACACGCAGTTCATGCACGGTGCCATTATCGGGAAGGAGTACGATGCAGCCTTTCGATATCTGCACCGTGACATGCACGCCGGTTTCAAAGCCTGCTTCGCGCAGCCATTTACCTTTCAGTTGCAGGGCGGGTGTGCTGGTGTCGCCGCGGTTCGGGCGGTAGCCGACAATACAGTGGCGCTGGGTTTTCGTAAGGGTTTTCGTCATAAGACATTCTCCAATGGCAGTCATGATCTCCGCCACCAGAGATCAAACTCATGGGAGGCGGGCTGAACGGGGTTGACCTTACCGGCCCATCGGATACCGGCGCGTCTCGCGACGCCCCCGCCCGGCCCACCATTGAGAGGTAACCGAACGCACAACAGAACAGCTCTGTTGCCGATGAGGGTTTTCAGGAGGTCAATCCCGACGCCTGCTGTGGCAGGCGCGCCAAAACAATAAAAATAAAACCCTACAATCGGCAAGGAAAAACCGCTCTATAGTAGCGCGTCGTTTCGAAACTGGAACCCTTCTCGCAAAACTTCAGGGAACCCGCCCGGCGTTACACTTCGTTCTCTTCGCTCCCCAGCAACCGCTTAATATGCTCCAGCTTCGCCGTCATCCTGCGGATCTCCAGCAGATGCAGCGCCTCGTAGGCCTCAATCCCCACCAGCTGGCTCTCCCCCAGCTTATCGAGGTCCGCTTTCAGTAACGTGATTTCGTCATCGGTCATCGGTGGTCTCATCGTTCCTCCTGATTTTCACTAACGTTGCACGGTCTGTTCAGGTACAACCTCATTATTAATAGTGTAGAGGTGACATCTCGCCTTGCCAGCTTCCCGCTGTTTTGCGCAGTAGCCAAACGCGCTTTCCGCCGCCTCGTCGCGCGTTCTCGCCCAGTAAGCAACCCCCCAGTCCCCCTGCGCGTCGATGGCGAACGCCTTCTCATAGCGTTGTGATGCAGCATATTCCTGAAACGCTTTGCGCCCTTCCTCATTCAGTACCGACGGCACAGGAAGTTGCGTATCCGGCAGCGCGGCAATGGGTTGATAGGGCAGCGCCTGCTGCTGTAAGAAGTGCGCGGCCGACGACCACCAGAACGCCTCCGGAGCCGAGTCCATAAAAGTATGCCCATTCTCGCCAAACGCCGGCATCGCGACGAACTGCGCGGGCGCACCGCCCCGCTGATATGCGCTGAACATCGCTTTCGCCGTTGCCGGGGGAAAGGCGCGATCGTTGGCGGCATAGAGCCACAGCGACGGAATCGTAGTTCTCTTACCGTAATCGGTAAGCACCTTCAGCAAGCCAGGCTGATCGCAGAAAGATTTGCCATCCAGCGCGCCGCGCCCGCCGTCAAAGTTAATTATCGCCTGCACACCGGGCGGGTTCGCCGCGCCGGTCGCCAGCATCGCAAAACCGCCGGAGGAGATCCCGACCAACACCGCCTGCTTCGGCGAGGCCCACGGCTGCTGGCGAATTGCCTTCAGCGCTGCCAGCAAGGTGCTGCGGTCGCGCTCACCCGCAAGTCGATGGTGCGGCTGCGCGCACGATCCACCCGCATACTCCGCCGCACCGCTCGACTGCCCATACCCCTGGCGCAGCACAACCACCGCCGCATAGCCGTGGCGGGCGAAAGCCATCGCCGTCGAGGCGTAGCGGTTCGGGTTCATCACGAAGCGGTCAAACCCGGCGGTGTCCGCCGTACCGTTGGTAATAAGTGCCACCGGCGCAGGCTCGCTATTTGCCGGGCGGGTGACAAACGCATCCAGTAGCGCCGGCTGGCCGTTCTCAAATGTCACCGGTAGCATCATCGGTGTGCGGATCAGGCCCGCAACCTGTTGGTTTTGCGGCGCAGGGAGTGCATCAGCCCACGCGGGCAATGCTTCTGACAACAACATGGCTAACGCTATCGCAACACGCATGACTGCCGCTCCTCATTTAACACGCACCAGGGGGCCAGGGCTAACAAACGTGAAACAGTCCCTGCCGCCGGGTGAGTTTGCTGTACGTTCACTATCTTTGCATTACACAGAAAACGCTGTTGCACCGCTAAAAACCACAACCACAGTGAGCAGTTGACGCATTCCAGGTTGCTTAGTCGCTCTTCTGAAGCCGGAGTGTGGTTATATAATATATTTTTCAGGTATCTGAAAATTCAATAAGATAAAAATTATCTGAAAAGAAGAATCTTTTTCATTTCAGGATTTTCCATTATGTAATTAAAGAAAATGCACCAGCAATAATGATGCAACACATTGAAAATAAAGAGATCAACCTGAAACAATAGAAACAGAACGGCAATGATCCGCTTTTTTCCTCATTTAGGCGATTGTTTGAATTAAGTCAAATGTGTAATCTTATTTCCGTCTTAAGGAACAACTTAAAGACATATATATGCAGGAATAAAAAATATCGTCTGCAAAATAAGAGTGTAAAGTTTCTTTTATTAGTTAGTTTATTCTTATCGAAATAAAGTGGTTGCTCGCATATTTATTGTTAAATAATAGTAATACCGCATCCGGTGTGGTGTTACGGGAGCAACTTATGAACGAACACAATTTTGAAGAACAAATGCAGTCTATTCAGGATCTGAACCTTTCCTATTTATTACTGGCTCAGCGTTTGATCCGTGAAGATAAGATTGCCGCCGGTTTCCGCCTCGGCTTAAACGACGCCACGCTGGAGACGCTCAACCACTTATCGCTGCCGCAACTGATTAAACTCGCCTCGACCGGGCAGCTAATCAGCCGCCTGCGTATCGATGATGATGTGGTGATAAATTGCCTGACAAAAGATTCCCGTATCGATGCGCTGCAACGCCTGCATACCGGGATTATTCTGTCGAGCAACCTGCTTAACGCCATTGATAATAACGGTAACGAGGCAGCGTAATGAGCGAGATAATGCTGGAAGAGAAAAGCATCATGTCTGAAATTAAAGACGCGCAAATCGCGATGGAGTTAATTCATTTCGGTGCGAGGATGCAGGTTCTCGAGAGTGAAACGAATTTAAGCCGCCGTCGTCTGCTAAAACTTTATAAAGAGTTGAAGGGCGATTCGCCGCCGAAGGGTATGCTCCCCTTCTCCGCTGACTGGTATATGTCGTGGGAGCAGAATATTCACTCGTCAATCTTCTACAATATTTACTGCTATTTGCAGAGGGCAGAAAAAGGTCGCTCTGTAGAGCTGATGATTAAAGCCTACCGTATGTATCTGGAGCACGGTCTGGCGCAAGCGGATGAGGAGCCGGTACTGGGTCTCACCCGCGCATGGACACTGCTGCGCTTTATGGAGGGCGGCATGCTGAAGCAGACCCAGTGCGACTGCTGCGGTGGCAATTTTGTCAGCACGCCGGAGCATATGTTTAACGGTTTTACCTGTAGTCTTTGTGTACCGCCTTCACGGGCGATGAAAAGAAGCCCGCAGCTCGATTTCGCTGCAGGCACCATGACAACCCTGCAATAAGAGGCGCGCCCGGCAACGGGCGCCGCAGCGGCGGGTTATCAAGGAGAGCCCCGGCGGGTCAGCCATTGTGCGACTCGCCGGGGCTTTCCTGTTTCTGCGCCCGGGATATTACGCCAGACGACCGGTAAAAACGCCGCGGTAGTAGCTCGGGCCAATGTTGAGGCGCGTTAAAATATCGCGCCGGTGCACATAGGCAGTTTTCAGGCTGATGCCGAGCGTGGAGGAGACCTCCTGCGCGCTGGAGCCGGACGCCAGCAGACATAGCACCTCGCGCTGGCGGTGCGTCAGTAGCGGCAATGCAGAGAGATCCTGCTGCTTCGCGCGCTTTTTCGACATCAGACCGGTAATCGAGTCAAACACCGTGCGAATCGGCGCGTTAAGGCCGAGCCGGGGCATATCCGGCAGCAACGCGGGCAGCACGGGATCGAAATCCTCACACAGCAGCAGACAAGGCAACTCCGCTTTCAGCTCGCGCAAATAGTGGGTGGTCTGCATCAACGACATCAGATTGGTGGCCTGAGTTGCCACCGCCACCAGAATACGCAGCTTACTCCCCGTCGCCCGGCTCGCCTCCTCAAGGCTGTTGATATAGCTGACGCGTAAGTTGGGGCGATAGAGCTTTATCAGCGTGATCAGCCCCATCGCGGAAAAGTGATCTTCGCTGTAAATCAAAACATTAGCGGTACTGACGGAGGATTTCAGGCTCATAACCTCTTCCCTGGAAAACGTCACCTCCGGTGACGAAAAGTGAAAAATAGTGCGGTAAAAAGCAGCTTTCCTTCATGGCTATCTGAACCCCGTAAGGATCACGAACAGACGGTCAAAAATGCCGCCCATCATATTTTCGAAGAAGGGAGCCAGCGTGAACATCACCAGCGACATGGCGACCATGCCGACGGTTAACGAAATGGGAAAACCAATGACGAAAATGGAGAGTTGCGGCGACAGGCGGTTGAGCAGCCCCATGGTCAGGTTGAGGCACAGCAGCAAGGTAATGACCGGCAGGCCGAGCATCATACCGTAACGGAAGATCATCTCCCCGGCGCTGACCATCGCCATAAAGCCGTCGGCCCCCAGCGGTGCGGCATTGATCGGAAAAGCGGTGAAACTGCTGGCCAGCACTTCGAGCATATAGAGATGGCCATCAAAAGTGAGAAACAGCAGCGTAACAAAGAGGTTTAACAGGCGCGCCACCACCGGCATACTCGGGCCGCCGCCAGGATCGTAAACCATGGCAAAGGAGAGCCCCATCTGCATACCGATGATCTCGCCCGCGTGGCGCACGGCGACAAAAATCAGCTGGACGGAGAGGCCAATGGCGATGCCGATAATCAGCTGCTGGCAGCAGGCCCAGAACCCTTCCAGCGAAGCGATAGCAATGTTGCTGGCGGGCAGCTGTGGCGCGATAAGAAAAGCGGTTAACAGCGCCAGCGCCACCTTAAAGCGGGAGCTGAGCGGCTTTTCGCTGAAAATCGGCGCGGCGCCGAACAGCGCCAGCATGCGCAAACAGGGCCAGAAGTACTGGTTTACGTTGTCATAGAGGTGAACCAGCGAGAGCGTAAACATACTTAGCGAATAAGATAAGGCAAGCTGGTGAAGAGGCCGCGCATGTAGTCAACCAGCGTGGTCAACATCCACGGGCCGCAGGCGATAAGCACCACCACCAGCGTCAGGATCTTGGGAATAAACGACAGGGTCATTTCGTTGATCTGCGTCGAGGCCTGCAGAATACTGACCAGCAGGCCAGCAGCCAGCGCGGCTAACAGCAGCGGGGTGGCGATCATCAGCCCCACTTTGGTGGCCTGGAACCCCAGCGACATTACACTTTCAGGTGTCATTTTTTACTCTCTTGCTAAAAGAAGCTCTGCGCGAGGGAACCAATAATCAGCTGCCAGCCATCCACCAGCACAAACAGCATTAGCTTAAAGGGCAGCGAAATCGTCGCCGGCGGTACCATCATCATCCCCAGCGCCATCAGAATGCTGGCGACCACCAGGTCAATGATGAGAAAGGGAATAAACAGCGTGAAGCCAATCTGGAAGCCGGTTTTCAGCTCACTGGTAACAAATGCGGGCACCAGAATGCTCATCGGCACCGCGTCGGCGTTAGCGAAGTCGCCAGCGTTCGCGATACGGGAGAAAAGCGCCAGATCCCCTTCACGGGTCTGTTTCAGCATGAAGGCGCGCAGCGGCTGTGAGCCCTTCTCAATGGCGACCTCCATGGAGATCTTGTCCTGCGACAGCGGCACCCATGCTTCGTCATAGACCCGGTTCAGCACCGGCGACATCACGAAGAAGGTCAAAAAGAGCGCCAGCCCGAGCAGCACCTGGTTAGGCGGGGTGCTTGCCGTACCGAGCGCACTGCGCAGCAGTCCCAGCACAATCACGATGCGGGTAAAGCCGGTCATCATCAGCAGGATGGCGGGCAAAAAAGTGAGCGATGTCAGCAGCACCAGGGTCTGGACCGGCAGCGACCAGCTCTCACCGTTTGCCGAGTGGGAGAGCAGAATGTCATTGTTGGCTGCCAGCGCCGCCTGGGCCGGGAGTAGCCATCCGGCGAGCGCCAGGCCAAGCCCGCACAGAGGCATCAGCAGGCGAGTGTTACGTTTCATCTTATTTACTCTCACCTTTACGCCGGGCAATGCAGTTCACTAACGCGCTCTGGAAAGTCGGGAGGAGTGACGCGGCTTTAAGCTCCTCAACGTCTGCCCGTTTCTCCATCGTCATCAGGTTAGTGATGTTGTTCTGCGTCACGCCCAGCAGCAGCCATTTGTCATCCACTTCGACCACCACCAGGCGCTCGCGCGCACCGATTGACTGGGTGTGTTTCACACTAAGAATGTTATGTCCCTTTACCATTCGTGTAGCGACGCCAGTGCGGCGGGCGATCCAGGCGATAGCCGCCATTAGCAGGATCACCAGCGCCAGCGCGCCGATAATATTGCCGGTACCAACAGGCGCCATTGCTGGCGCTGCAGAGACGGGCTGAACAGCATTAAGCGACTGCGTATTCATTATCTGCTCAAACGATGCATGCGCTCAGAAGGGGTAATAATGTCAGTAATACGGATACCGAATTTATCGGAGACCACCACTACCTCGCCCTGCGCGATTAAATAACCATTGATCAAAATATCAAGCGGTTCACCGGCCAGGCCATCCAGTGAAACAATGGAGCCTGGGCTGAGTCGCAATAACTCTTTGATCGTCATTTTGGTGCGCCCTAATTCCACGGTCATTTTCACCGGAATATCGAGCACCAGATTTAAATCTTCAGATAAATTCACCATTACATCATCCGCCTCAGAATGCACCTCGGCACTATTTTCACTGGACAACTGTTCACTCATTGCGTCGCCCCAGAGGTCGCCGAGCGAAGACTTATTTGAGCCTGATTCATGTTCCATATCGCTCATACGACAATTACTCCTTCTTTAAACCTAACAATGTTGAATTGTGTAATGCATCAACCTGGATGGCATATTGATTATTCGCGCTGCCGTATTTTCCGGTCATCACCGGCACGTCATTAACAAACCCGCCAAGCTGTTCGGGTTTATCCAGCGGAATAATGTCATCCGGTTTCAGTTTCATAATTCTTGAAAGACGGGTGGAGATCTCAGCAAACTTCACCACCAACTCCAGTTCGGTATCACGCATTTGCGTGGCTAACGAACTGCGCCACTGGTTATTTTCATGCTGCGAGTTTTCCAGCGGTGGATTGGTCAACAGTTCGCGAATCGGTTCAATAATGCTAAACGGAATACAGATCTGTAACTCACCGCTGTGCGACCCAATATCGACATGAAAAGGCGTGGTCACCACAATATCGTTCGGTGAAGAGGTGATATTGGTAAATTTCACCTGTAATTCAGAACGCACAAACTCAGTTTTAATTTTGAAAATTGAGGTCCATGCATAGTCATAGGCCTCACGCGCCATCGATAACATGCGCTGAATAATGCGCTGCTCGGTTGGGGTAAATTCACGTCCGTCCGCCTTAGTCGGGAAGCGCCCATCACCGCCAAACAGGTTATCCACCGCCGTGAAGACCAGATTCGGCGAGAAGACGAAGAGCGCCGTACCGCGTAACGGGTTCATGTTGATCAGATTCAGGCTGGTCATCACCGGCAGGTTACGCGCAAACTCATGGTACGGTTGAATCTTAATATTCCCTGCGGTGACGTCCGGGCTACGTCGCAAAATATTAAATAAGCCGATGCGAAACTGGCGCGCAAAACGTTCATTGATGATCTCTAGCGAATATAAACGCTCACGGACAACACGACGCTGCGTATTCGGATCGTAAGGCTTAATATTATCTTCTGGCGATGCGGGGGCAGCTGGCTCACTATTTTCAGTGTTGCTGGGCCCGCCATTCAGAAGATTGTCGATCTCATCCTGGGATAAAATACTGTCCGACATACTGATTACCGTAAGATAAATGCATTAAACAGGACGTTCGTTACCATCGGTTTCTTCTGACCCGGGATTGATGTATTAACTACATCCTGGGTTTTTTGCGCAAGCAGCTCTTTTGCCTGGTCGGTAGTTAATTCAGCCGCAGTCTGTTGAGAAAAGAGCACCAGTAAATGGCTGCGAATCTCCGGTAAATGTTGCTCCAGCAGGGTTTTCGTTTCAGCATTGGCAACTTTCAACGTCAGGCCGATATAAAGAATGCGGTCGCTGTCGTGGGCGTCCGGTTTAAGGCTGACGGTAAATGTATCGAGATCCATATAGACCGGCACTGCTTCTACGACCGGAGCGGAAGTTGCTTTACCGTCATTAATATTGGTGACCTGATTTTTTAATTTACTGATTTCCACATAGGCATAAGCGCCAATTGCGCAGACACCCAGGATAACTAACAGGATGAGTAAAATTAACAGCGGGCTTTTTTTCCCGCCTGGCGCTGCATTTTTTTTCTTCGGCATTTGATGGATAACTCTGTAGTAAAAATTAAATCAAGAATCATGCGACTGGCGAATGACCTGATGGAATGCCGTTATTTTAATACAGCACCCATCCAGGACAATTCATTGAAAAACTGAAATTAGTGTCAGCACCTTGCCAGTTCACGTCCGGCTATTAAGCGAAGGTATTGATTCCGCGCGAATAATGCATAACACGCGTTACGACGGGGGCCTCATCTTCGGGTGAATGACTCACTTCGCCCTGCCCGCTCTCAGACTTTCCTTGTCCAGATGCATTGCCGGAATAGGCATCGCCTGCCGAAGAGGGGGTGTCTGCGCCCACGCTACTCTGCCCGAGTGAGAGACCGGACTGCTCAAGCATGGTGCGCAGGGTCGGCATCGCTGACTCCAGCGCCGCACGAACGTGGTGGCTCTCGGAGACAAAATGGACCTGCGCCTGATCGTTATTCACCCGCAGGCTCACCTGCAGCGCCCCCAACTCTTCGGGATGCAGACGCAGCTCTGCGTGATGCACGCCGTTGCGGCTAAAGACGGCAATCTGCTGTCCCAGTGATTGCTGCCAGCCCGGCGTACCGACCTCCGCCTGCAACGTGGCAGTGGCAACGGTTGAGGTGGCGATCGCCGTGGCAGGAGCGGTCGCCGTCACTGGCGCGGCCTGGGCGACGATATGCGGCGTGGCAACCGGCTCCGCGGCTTTGAGATTATGCAGCGCCTGCGTCAGGCTCTCGCTGAGGGGGGCCGCCACAGGTGTGGTCGCCTGGGGGCTGCTGTCGGCAGAGGTTAACGATGGCGCTTTACCCTCAACAGTGCTCGCGGTTAACGGCATTGCGGGCTGCGCCTCGGGCCGGACCGGCTGCGGCTTAACGCCTGCGGGCAGATCCTGCGTTGGCTTTTGCTCATCCAGCACGGCGGTGAAATTCACCTGGGTCAGCGGATCGCCTGCCTGCGGTTCAGCCGGCAGCGCAGCGGCGAGAAGCGGGCTTGCCGGAGCGGCAGCCAGCGCCGGCTCGGCGCTCACCTGCGGCAGTGCGGCCAGATCGGGCTGCGCCGTCTGTATGCCCTGCGCCAGCAGCGCATCCGCGGTGGTGGTAGCGGTATCAAGCGGCATCGGCAGGGTATTCGCCGCCTGAGTAAGCAGGTCGGCAGGTAACACCGTCGTGGCTGGCGCTGCGTCAGCGAGCTGCGCTTTTTTATCAGCGGGCTTTTTCATGCTCTCCTGCGGCGAGGCGTTCTGTCGCGCGTCTTGCGCCTCTCCTGATGAGAGCTGCTTTTTCAGTTCGCCAGCGAAGCGCCCCTCTTCCTGCGCGGACGATGCGGAAGCGGTCTGACGTGCAGCGTCAACGGTCGAGGCCGGGAGTGAATGTTGGATAATCATCTTATTTATTCCTTTGACTGGCGCGACGGGCGAACTCATCCATCATCTTCTGTTCCAGTCGGTTCTCTTTTAATAATCGCTGTGCGTCGGCACGGTTTTTCAGTGCTTCGAAAGCATTCAGCCGCTGCTTATCTTTTCTCCATGCTTCCTGCACGTTATCCACCGTGTACTGACTGGCAGATACTCTCCTGACTTGTTGCGCCACGACGCCATCCAGCGAGGTCAAAAAGTGCTGGTGCGCCTGCAGAGCCATAATGGATACGCCCTGCCCGACAATCGTTGATTGCATCTGCTCGCGATACTCTTGCGCATAGGTCTTGAGCTGATCGAGCCGTGCGGTTTCGTTAAGGTGGGTCTGGCGCGCCGAACCGAGACGGGTGGTGGTGTCGTTCAGTTTCTTCTCTGCCAGCTCGCGCAGGACATCCATCGGGTTTTGGCTCGCCATCATTTCACCTTCACATTACGCGTTGTTGTCCTGTGGGAAGAGTGCCGAAAGTCCGTTATAGGAGTCGTCATATTCACAAGACTCATGGATGCCCTGATGCAGATACGCTTCCATTTTCGGATAGAGGGCAATGGCCCGATCAAGCAGCGGATCGCTGCCGGCGGCATAGGCCCCCACGCTCACCAGATCGCGGTTGCGCTGATACGAGGAGAGCATCTGTTTAAAGCGCTGCACCTTTTTGTAGTGCGCCGGATCGATAAGCTCTGTCATCGCACGGCTGATCGAGGCTTCGATATCGATCGCCGGATAGTGGCCCGACTCCGCGAGGCGACGGGAGAGCACCACGTGACCGTCGAGGATCGCACGCGCCGAGTCGGCGATCGGATCCTGCTGATCGTCCCCTTCCGTCAACACGGTATAGAACGCGGTGATCGAACCGCCGCCTTTAATGCCATTCCCGGCGCGCTCAACCAGCGCGGGCAGTTTGGCAAACACCGAAGGCGGATAGCCTTTAGTGGCGGGCGGTTCGCCGATGGCCAGCGCGATTTCACGCTGCGCCATCGCGTAGCGGGTCAGAGAATCCATAATCAGCAGGACGTTTTGGCCGCGATCGCGGAAATCTTCTGCCAGACGAGTAGCATAGACCGCGCCCTGCATACGTAAAATCGGCGAAACATCGGCCGGGGCGGCGATCACTACCGAGCGTTTAAGCCCCTCTTTGCCAAGGATGTTTTCGATAAAATCTTTCACCTCGCGGCCACGTTCGCCAATCAGCCCGACGACAATCACATCCGCTTTGGTAAAGCGCGCCATCATCCCCAGCAGCACGCTTTTACCGACGCCGGAGCCGGCAAACAGACCCATACGCTGACCGCGCCCGACGGTCAGCAGACCGTTAATGGCGCGCACGCCGACGTCGAGCACGTTTTTAATCGGATCGCGCTGTAAGGGGTTAAACGGCGGCGTAAAGAGCGGCCCGCGATCGTTGGTGTTCGGCGGCGGCAGGCCGTCGAGCGGGCGGGCGCTGGCATCAAGGACGCGCCCCAGCAGCTCCGGCCCCAGCGGCAACAGTTTGCCTTTGGTGTTGTTACCCAGTGCGTAAACCCGCGCCCCCGGTAACACGCCTTCGACGTTTTCAAGCGGCATCAGATAGAGGATCTCGCCATTAAAGCCGACCACTTCGCTCTCGACCCGCTGGATCCCCTCTTCAGTTTCACGCTCGACAATGCAGAGCGTACCGATGGGCAGCTTCAGGCCGACGGCTTCCATCACCAGGCCGGTGGCGCGGGTCAGGCGGCCGTAGCGGCGAAACAGCGGCAGCGTGGCGATGCGTTTTTCACGCTGATCGACGCCATCAAGCCATGTCTTTAGCCGCGCGGTCATAGGGAGAAGTCCTCCCGGCTCAGGGTGCAGAGTTCGTTCCAGCGGGTTTCGGTGGTGGCATCAAGCTCGCCGCCGTCAGTCGTCAGACGGCAACCACCCGGCAGCATCTGCGCATCGGTGCAGAGCTCCCAGCCGCGGGCGTGCAGTACTTCGCCAAGTTGCTCCTGAACCGAAGCAGAGGCCTCGGGGCTGATCCACAGCTTCACCTGTCCCAGCTGTTTGGTGTCCTCCTGCAACAGCTGTTGAATACGGGTCAGCAGCCAGGCGTTGGTGGTGGTGGAGACCACGCTTTCGCCCAGCAGGCTGCGCGCCGCCATCAGCGCCACCTGCACCAGCCGCGCCGGCATCACGCTGTCGAGGCTATCAAGGGTGATTTTGACGTTATCAATCAGCTGCGCGAACTCCTGCGTCTGCTGCTGCTGTAACTGGCGGTATTCGGCCATCCCTTTCTCGATGCCCTCTTCGCGCCCCTCTTCAAAGCCCTTCGCATAGCCGAGCTTTGTCCCCTCTTCTACGCCGCGCGTCTGGCCCTGGGTAAACCCTTTCTGCTCGGCCTGCTTGCGCAGGCGTGAGAGTTCAATTTGCAGCGCCGCTTCACTCGCCGGATCGCTGGCCGGGACGGCAGTGCGCAGGTCGGGCTCGCTGCCTGACGTGTCGTCGAGCAGGTTTTCAGGCCGCCAGGCGTGCCACTGGGTCTTAGACGTAGGCATCGTCGCCTCCACCAATCACAATCTCGCCGGTCTCCGCCAGACGACGCACCACCAGCAGGATCGCTTTCTGTTCGTTTTCGACCTGCGACATGCGCACAGGGCCACGGGAGTTCAAATCGTCACGCATAATGTCGGCCTGACGTTTGGACATATTGCGGAAGAACTTGTCGCGCAGCGCCTCATCAACACCTTTCAGCGCGACGATCAGCGATTCGTTGTCGATATCCTGCAGGATGCGCTGGATGCTGCGATCTTCCATATCGACCAGGTTCTCGAAGAGGAACATCTCGTCGATAATTTTCTGCGCCAGTTCCTGGTCGTATTCGCGCACCGCTTCGATAGCCGCATCTTCCTGGTGAGATTTCATCAGGTTGAGGATCTCTGCCGCCGGACGTACGCCGCCCATCTTGTTGCGTTTGATATTCTGACCATGCAGCAGGTTGTTGAGCACTTCGGTCAGCTCCTGCAGCGCCACCGGCTGCACGCCGCCGAACGTGGCGATACGCAGCAGGATGTCGTTGCGTTCGCGCTCGTCGAATTTCGCCAGCAGATCGGCAGCCTGGCTGCGTTTCAGGTGGACAAGAATGGTGGCGATAATCTGCGGATGCTCATCACGGATGAGATCGAAGACCATCTGCGGCTCCATAAAGTTGAGCGTTTCGATACCGTTACGCTCATCATTGGCCTCGAGCAGATCTTCGAGCAGGCTATTGGCGCGCTCTTCGCCCAACGCTTTCACCAGCACGCTGCGCAGGTATTCGTTGGTATTGACATCCAGCACCGCAAATTCGCCAGAATCGCGGCGGAAATCTTTCATTACCACCGCCAGCTGATCGTGGGTATAAGTGCCCATGGCGACCATGGCGCTACTGATCATGGTCACTTCATGGGTATTCAGGTGCTTAAAGACTTCGGCTGCACGCTCGTCACCGAGCGTCAGCATGACTATGGCGCATTTCTCGGCGGCGTTCATGACGACTTCTGCTCCTTATTTAACCATTGGCGAATCACCAGCGCGATGACCTGCGGCTCCTGGTCCGCCATTTCACGCAGATGCTGCGCCTGCTGTTCGGTTTCGACGCGCTGCTGCGCTTTGGCGGTTTCCGCGCTCTGGCGTTTACGGATCTGCTCATCCAGCTCGGCCTGGCGCACCTCTTTCTCCATCTCCAGACGCTGAATCAGCATCTCCTGATGGCGGATCCAGAAGGGTTGCACCGCCTTGCGCCACAGGATCCAGGCGATCAGCGCCACAAACAGATAGCGCGCACCGGAGAGCATCAGCTTGATAAATTCAGGCTGTTTCCACAGCGGAACAGGCGCTTCCTCCTCCTGATCGGTGAAGAGGGTGTTGACGACGTTCAGCGTATCGCCGCGTTTGTCGGAGAAGCCCATCACCTCTTTAACCAGCGCATTGATCTGATCAAGCTGCGCCTTGTTGAGCGCGACCGGCTTGCCATCTTTGCCCGGCATATAGTTCACCACCACGGCAACGGAGAGACGCTCCAGCACACCGGTGTTGCGCTTAATGTGGGTCAGCGTTTTATCCACCTCGTAGTTGGTGGTCTCATCGCTCTGCTTGTTATAGGGCGTCAGGGTTTGTGTGGCTGCCGCTGCGGGTGCCGCGTTATTACCATTCGCACCGCCCTGCCGGTTGGCCTGCTGCGCTGCGGGATCTTCAATCGGCGTCGTGACCGGTGCCGGCGGCTGGTTGCTTAACGCGCCCGGCACGCCGCCGACCGCATTTTTGCCACCCTGCTCGTTGTTGCTGCTCTGACGGCTGCGAATCGCCATATTTTCAGGGCGGCTGTTCGGCTGATACTGCTCCGCCGTCTGCTCATGCTGAGTGAAGTCAACCTGCGCCGTCACCTGGGTTCTGACGTTCTGCGTGCCGACAATCGGTGCGAGGATCGCCTGGATGCGGCGCTGATAATCAGACTCCACCTTGCGCACATATTGCAGCTGCGTGGTCTGAGTTGCCTGCGCACCGTTCTGCGACATCAGGTGGCCACTCTGATCGACAATCGTCACCCGATCGGCGCCGAGGCCCGGCACGGCGCTGGAGATCATAAAGGCAATAGCACTTACCTGACCTGAATCGAGCGTTCTGCCGTTAATCAGGTTCAGCGTCACCGAAGCGGAGGGCTCTTTACGATCCTGCAAAAAGAGCGACGGCTTCGGCATCGCCAGGTGGACGCGCGCCGAGCGCACCGGACCTAACGTTTCGATGGTGCGTGACAGTTCGCCCTCCAGCGCGCGCTGGAAGTTGACCTGCTCGTTGAACTGGCTGATACCAAACTTCTCCTGATCCAGCAGTTCAAAACCTACAGAGCCGCCCTTCGGCAACCCTTGCTGCGCCAGTTTGAGGCGCACTTCGTAGATCTGTTCAGACGGGATCTCAATGGAGCCGTCATGCTCGGCAAAACGGTACGGCACCTGCATCTGTTTCAGTTGGGTGACAACCGCACCGCCATCCTCCTCGCTAATATTGCTATAGAGCACGCGATAGTCTGGTTCTTTCGCCCAGAACATCAGCGCAATAACAATAGAAATGGCGGCCGCAGCCGCGACAAAAAAGAGGATGCGGGGGTTAGCCCGAATATTTTCGAGCACTGCCTTTACATCGACAATGCCTTTCTTTTTACTACCGGTGATTGTGGCAGTCATGCCAATGTCCTGTAAAAGTGAATGCCGAAATTAAAAGTAAAAACAATTACGGCGCGGCTCATCTGGTATGCAATTAATAAACGCAAATGTATTTCTCAGGAAAATTCCCGGATGCGTATTATCTACAGAAAGCCCGTTTTTCTAAGTGGTAATAAGGTGAAATTTGTGTCAGCTATTCACGTTATGTCGTTTTTCAGACCACATGGTAAGCTTGCGGCCAATATCTATTAAGGTCATTTTTATGTCGATGAATACATTAGGCGGCGTATTGGATCAGATTCAGTCGCAGGCCAGACAAGTCTCAGATATCAGCGCGTTAAATCCCTTTAGCGCGACGCGTAAAACAGAAAATAATTCACAATTTTCTAATATTTTACTTAACAGCATTAACAATATTAGCGGAATGCAGACATCTGCAAAACAGCAGTCACAAGCCTATCTCTCCGGCGCGGAAGGTATCGGCTTAAATGACGTGATGGTTTCCATACAGAAATCATCTATCGCTTTAAATCTTGGCGTGCAGGTGCGAAATAAGCTGGTCAGCGCCTACCAGGAAATAATGAGCATGCCGGTGTAACCGCTAAGCAATTTCTTATTATCAAATAATGTGAAAATAGTGCTGCTATTTTTCACGGCTGAATAAGTCCGGATGTTTTATTCCTGTTAATAAACTCACCGGCATATAGCCGGTGATTCATTTCAGCGTCACCTGCAATGTGCATAAAAAAACCTGTGGGTTTAAGCCAACACTTATGACAATGAGCCAGAAAAATAGACGTTCATCTGCCGAAACCTCGTCGTCCTTTCCGGGCACGTTAAGCAGCTATGAATTAGAAAAAATCAGTGCGCTGATTTATCAGCGCGCGGGGATCGTGCTGACGCCGCAAAAGAAGGACATGGTGTTTAACCGCCTCTCTCGTCGTCTGCGTGAACTGAACCTGAGCAGGTTCGAAGAGTACATCGCCCTGCTGGTGAATAACCCAACCAGCAGCGAGTGGCAGGAGTTTATTAACGCCCTGACCACCAACTTGACCTCTTTTTTCCGCGAGGCGTATCACTTCCCGACGCTGGCGAAACATGCCCAGTCGCGTCCGGGTATGTACAGCGTCTGGTGCGCGGCGGCCTCTACCGGTGAAGAGCCATGGTCAATCGCCATGACGCTGGAAGCGGCGCTGGGCCGCAGTATCACCGGCCCGCGCGTGCTGGCGACCGATATCGACACCGATGTACTGGAGAAAGCAGTGCAGGGCGTTTACCGCCTGACGGATATCGACAACCTGACCGAACAGCAGAAAAAAAGCTGGTTTTTACGCGGCACCGGCGGGCAGGCGAACATGGTGAAAATCAAAAGCGAATTTCGCAACACCGTGCAGTTTCGCCAGCTCAATCTGATTGAAAGCCAGTGGGATATCCCCGCTCCTTTCGACGCCATTTTTTGCCGTAACGTGATGATTTATTTCGATCAGAACACCCAGGAGAAGCTGCTGCAGCGCTTTGCGAAGATGCTTAAGCCTGGCGGGTTGCTGTTCGTGGGTCACTCTGAACATTTTCAAAACATGAACAGTCCATTTCGTTTGCTCGGACAGTCCGTCTATCGCCTTGCGGAGTGAGAAGGATGAAAAAGATTAAGGTGCTCTGCATTGATGACTCGTCGCTGATTCGCAAAATCATGACGCGCATCGTCAATGAACAACCGGACATGGAAATGGTAGCGACCGCCCTCGATCCCATCATCGCCCGCGATCTGATCAAGCAGCATAACCCGGATGTACTCACTCTGGACGTCGAAATGCCGCGCATGGATGGCCTCGATTTTCTCGAGCGCCTGATGCGTCTGCGTCCGATGCCGGTAGTGATGCTCTCGTCGCTGACCAACCGGGGATCGGACATTACCCTCAGCGCGCTGGAGCTGGGCGCGGTTGATTTTATTACCAAGCCGGAGACCGGTCTGCAGGACGGCATGGCGCAATACAGCGAGATGATTGTCGACAAAATCCGTATGGCGTCGAAAGCGCGAGTGGCTCGCCGCGACGGTAAGCCGCAGCCGCGAAAAATTGCGCACGGCCCGCTGATTGGCAGCGAAAAGATTATCGCTATTGGCTCATCAACCGGTGGCACCGAGGCGCTGCGCCAGCTGCTGGTGCAGATGCCCGCCACCAGCCCCGGCATTGTCATTGCTCAGCATATGCCAGCCGGTTTCACCCGCTCGTTCGCCAACCGGCTCGACCATCTGTGTCAGATGTCGGTGCAGGAGGCAGAAGAGGGCGACCGCGTCCTGCCCGGTCATGTTTATATCGCGCCGGGCGGCTTCCATATGGAGCTGACGCGCAGCGGGGCGAATTATCACATCAAATTGAGTGATGACATGCCGATCAACCGCCATCGCCCGTCGGTAGATGCGCTCTTTCACTCCGTCGCGCGCTGCGCCGGGAAAAACGCCGTCGGAGCCATTTTAACGGGCATGGGCAGCGACGGCGCCGCCGGCCTGCTGGCGATGCGTGAAGCGGGCGCATGGACCATCGCCCAGAGCGAACGCAGCTGCGTGGTCTTTGGTATGCCGCGCGAAGCCATTGCCCTTGGCGCCGCGAGCGAAACCGTCGATCTGGACCATATCAGCCAGCACATTCTGAACCACTCGGCTGGCCAGGCTCGCAGAATTTAAACACCACCCCACTACCCGTTCTACTTAATGAGTTTAGGAAACAGATATGGCCGACAAGAACTTACGCTTTTTAGTTGTCGATGACTTCGCCACCATGCGACGCATTGTCCGCAACCTCCTGAAAGATTTGGGCTTTAACCGCGTTGAGGAGGCAGAAGATGGCCTGGATGCGCTGAACAAGCTGCGCGCCGACACCTTCGACTTTGTTATCAGCGACTGGAACATGCCGAATATGGATGGACTACAGCTGCTCACGGAAATTCGTAACGATGCGAATTTGAAAACCATGCCAGTGCTGATGGTGACCGCTGAAGCGAAGAAAGAGAACATCATCGCCGCTGCGCAGGCCGGTGCCAGCGGCTACGTAGTGAAGCCGTTCACCGCGGCAACGCTTGAAGAGAAGCTGAACAAAATTTTTGAAAAGATCGGCTGGTAACTCATGACGGCGGAAAATACGCAACCTGAAGAGGATTTCAAAGGCATCTTTTCCCGCGTCGGACAGCTCGCGCGTCTGATGCGCGATAGCCTGGTCGACTTAGGCCTCGATCGCACCATTGTCGAAGCGGCCGATGCCATTCCGGATACCCGCGAACGGTTGAACTATGTAGTAGGCAAAACCGCGCAGGCCGCCGAGCGCGTGCTGACCAGTGTGGAAGAGGCGCGCCCGTTGCAGGAGGCCATCGTCAATGGCGGTGAGCAGCTGGCAGCACGTTGGGATGCCTGGTTTGCCGCCCCCGTGGAACTCGCCGATGCGCGGGAATTAGTCACCGAGACCCGTGATTACCTGAAGCAGGCACCGCAGGCGGCACGCAAAAGCGATGAGCACCTGATGGAGATCATGATGGCGCAGGACTTCCAGGATCTGACCGGCCAGGTGATTCGCCGCATGATGTCGCTGATTGAAACGGTTGAGACCGAGCTTATCCAGGTGCTGCTGGCGTATGTGCCTGAGGTGTCACAGGAGCAGCGCCAGAAAGAGGAAGAGGTGACGCTGGTCAACGGTCCGCAGGTCGACAGCAACAAAGCCGGCGTGATGGCGACACAGGATCAGGTCGATGACCTGCTCGATTCGCTGGGCTTCTAAGAGCGCGGGCGCGGCCCATGCACTGAGCAGATCATGTCAGACGAAAGCGACGTAGAAAAAACCGAAGAACCCACGCCCCACCGAAAACAGAAGGCTCGTGAGGAGGGGCAGATCCCGCGCTCGAGAGAGCTGAGTTCTTTACTGATGCTGCTGGCCGGCTGGGCGCTGCTGCTCTCCGGCGGCACTCAATTTGCGCACAACATGATGCAGCTTTTGCAAAGTGGGCTGGTGCTTAACCGGTTGCCGGTGATGGACCCGCAGTCGATGTTCCATCAGGCGCGCTTTCTGCTGGAGATGATGGGCAGTGCGCTGCTGCCCATCTTACTGGGTCTCTTTGTCACCGGGATTGCCGCGCCGATGCTGCTGGGCGGGGTCAATTTAAGCGGCAAATCGCTGAAGATCGATCTTAAAAGACTATCGCTGCTGCAGGGGCTGAAACGCCTCTTCTCCGCGCAGGTGATGTCGGAAATGCTCAAAGGCTGCCTGAAGGTGGCGCTGGTGGCATGCGCCTTCGCGCTCTACCTCTACAACAATAAAGCGCATTTCATTCAACTGGTTAATGAAGCGCTGCCCATGGCCATCGCCCACGCGATGAGCATGGTGTTTGATTGCCTGCTGATGGTGATCTTTTTCCTGCTGCCGGTGGTGGGCTACGACGTCTTCCACCAAATCACGAGTCACCTCAAGAAGCTGCGTATGAGCCGCCAGGAGATCCGTGATGAGTTCAAACAACAAGAGGGCGATCCGCACATCAAGAGCCGCATTAAGCAGATGCAGCGCGCGGCAGCTCGCAGCCGGATGATGGCCGATATTCCAACGGCGGACGTCATCGTTAACAACCCGACGCACTACTCGGTGGCGCTCTCCTATAAAGAGGGCGGCATGAGTGCGCCGACGGTGGTGGCGAAAGGTGCCGGCGATATCGCCTTAAAAATACGCGAGCTGGGCGCGCAACACCGCGTACCGATGCTCGAAGCGCCCCCGCTTGCCCGTGCGCTCTATCGCCATTGTGATATTGGCGAGCAGATCCCGGGTGAGCTTTATAGCGCCGTCGCGGAAGTTCTGGCCTGGGTATACGGCCTGCGACGCTGGCGCAGTAGCGGCGGCATTCCGCCGAAAAAACCCGGGAACCTTCCGGTTCCTGCGTCGATGGATTTCGCAACTGAGAGTAAAGACTGATGGCTAATCTCGCCAGCAAACTACGCTTACCGGCGTTTAAAGAAACCGAGTGGCAAATTATGGCCGGACCGGTGCTGATCATGCTGATTCTGGCAATGATGGTGCTGCCTCTGCCGGCCTTTTTGCTTGATACGCTCTTCACCTTCAATATCGTCCTGTCGTTGATGATCTTGCTGGTGGCGATGTTTACGCAGAAAACCCTCGAGTTCTCTGCCTTCCCGACCGTGCTGCTCTTCTCAACCCTGTTGCGGCTGGCGCTCAACATCGCCTCAACGCGTATTATTTTGATGGAAGGCCACACCGGTGCCGCCGCGGCGGGTCGGGTGGTTGAGGCGTTCGGCCACTTTCTGGTCGGCGGCAACTTCGCGATTGGTATCGTGGTGTTCGCCATCCTCATCATCATCAACTTTATGGTCATCACCAAAGGTGCGGGGCGTATCGCTGAAGTGGGCGCGCGCTTTGTGCTCGACGGTATGCCCGGCAAACAGATGGCAATTGATGCCGACCTCAACGCCGGGCTTATTGGCGAAGCCGAGGCCAAACGTCGCCGCAGCGAAGTGACCCAGGAGTCCGACTTTTACGGTTCGATGGACGGTGCGAGTAAGTTCGTACGTGGGGATGCTATCGCCGGGCTGCTGATTATGGCGATTAACGTCATCGGCGGGCTGACTATCGGCGTGCTGCAGCACGGCCTCAGCGTCGCCGAAGCGGGTGAAACTTATACCCTGCTGACCATCGGTGATGGCCTGGTCGCACAGATCCCGGCGCTGATTATCTCCACCGCCGCCGGTGTGATCGTCACCCGCGTCTCCAACGATGAAGATATCGGCGAGCAGATGGTCGGCCAGCTGTTCAGCAACCCGCGCGTGATGGTGCTCTCAGCAGGCGTTATCGGTCTGCTGGGGCTGATCCCCGGCATGCCGAATTTTGTCTTCCTGATGTTTACCGCCATTCTGCTGGGGCTGGCCTGGTGGATGCGCGGCCGCGAAATGAAGAAACCCACCACAGCCGGGCGCGGTATCGCGCGGGATGATAAAGACAGCGTCAGCGCGCAGGCCGCGAACGACCACGCTTCCGCAGAAGCCTCGTGGGAAGATGTCGAGATGGAGGATGTGCTTGGGCTGGAGGTGGGCTACCGCCTGATCCCGCTGGTCGACAGCACTCAGGATGGTCAGCTGCTGGTGCGCGTACGCGGCATTCGTAAGAAGTTCGCCCAGGAGATGGGCTTTCTGCCGCCGCCGATCCATATCCGCGATAACCTCGATCTGGCCCCCGGTCATTACCGTATTCTGCTGAAGGGCGTGGAGATTGGTGGCGGCGATATTGAGTCCGATCGCTGGATGGCGATCAACCCCGGCTATGCCGAGGGGACACTGCCCGGCACACCCTGTGTCGATCCGGCCTTTGGTCTTCCCGCCTGCTGGATCGATGAGGTGTTGCGTGAACAGGCGCAGATCCAGGGCTTTACGGTGGTTGATCCCAGCTCGGTGATCGCCACCCACCTGAACCATCTCATCACGCTGCACACTGAAGAGCTGTTCAGCCGTCAGGAGACGCAGCAGCTGCTCGATCGCATCACCAAAGAGATGCCGAAGCTGGTGGAAGATCTGATCCCGGGCGTCATCTCGGTGACGCTGTTCCACAAAGTGTTGCAGAACCTGCTGGCCGAGCGCGTCTCGATTCGCGATATGCGCACCATTATCGATACGCTGGCGGAGTATGCGCCGGTACAGAGCGATCCGGATGAGCTCACCTCACAGGTGCGCATTCGCCTGGGTCGCGCAATCACCGCCCAGTGGTTCCGCAATGATGACGATATTAAAGTGATTGGCCTCGACAGTGCGCTGGAGAAATTGTTGATTCAGTCGCTGCAGAGCGGCAGCGCCATTGAGCCAGGCATCGCAGAAAACCTGATGCGCCAGGCCGATCGCGCCATCACCGAGCAGCAGTCGCTCGGCGTCTCGCCGGTGGTGCTGGTGAACCCGGCGCTGCGTACCATGGTGTCGCGCTTCCTGCGCCGCGCCTTCCCGCAGCTTGGCGTGCTGTCGACGATGGAGATCAGCAACAACAAAACGGTGCAGATGACCGCCGTGATTGGCACCAGTGCATGAAACGCGCGATCCTGATAAGCCTGCTGCTGGCGTTGCCGGCAGCGGCTGCACCGCAACAAGGCGCCTGGAGCGCCGCGGGCATGGGCGGCAGCGTCAGCCTCGGTAAAGCGATCCTGCGCAGCCGCCCGCTGCATGCGCCTGCCCACCTCTCCCCTTCTGCGCGCGTCACCCACTTCTCCTGGCGTATCTCCCTGCTCGCCCCTCCCCCACCGGGATTACAGATTAAGCTCTGCCGTATCGAGCGGTGCATCACTCTGCCAGCGCTGGCGGGTACGAAGCGCGTAGCGATACCGTTTCCGGCCCGCGGCGAGTTTCGCTTTGTTTACTCTGTGAATCGTCGGGGTCAACTTCATCCGCCGCTTACTGTGCTGCGCAATCAATTAACCGTGAATTATCGTTAAGGTAATTAAAAAGGCTCCAGGTTGAGAATGAACCTACAGCCTTTTTTATAAACTTAATGTAATGAAGGGGCTTGATGAAGGGTATAAAGTTGGCTGCACCGGGCACCACGATGTATAGAGGATAAGTTCTGCTTTAACGTATCAAGACGCGCCCGTAAATTGCGGGTGATTTCAGCTTCATTATCGAGCAACTGTTGTAGCAGACCTTTCAGCGCCTCTTTTTCATCGGCCGAAAGGGCATCCGTACTGTTATTTAAAATATCCTGCTTCTTAATCACATAACGCGAAGCGACCTCGATAAAATCATCCCATCGCGCTTCTCTCGCCATTTCCAGAATCGCCAGATTCATCTCATACAGTTCACGGTAGTAATGAGGGATTATTTCAGCCATAGCGCACCCTTTTCTGTACCGGCTCAATCTCTTTCCACGTCGCTGCCAGCCTCATTAATAAACTATCAATATGTTTTAACGGCTCCGGGTTGTTATGCAGATTCGCCTCCAGCAGTGTGCGCGACATATATTCATACAGCCGCTCAAGATCCGCGGCGATACCTTTTCCGGTTTCATGATCGAGCGCGGCGCGTAAGCCGTTATCAATAATATTGATCGCTTTCGAAATCATTTTGCCACGCTGGGCAACATTGCCATTTTCAAAATGGATAGCAGCTTGCAGGATGGCGCTGTGGGCGCCGTCAAACAGCATAGTGATTAACTGGTGTGGCGTTGCGCCGGCGAGCTTGCTTTGCAGCGAAACCTGCGCATAGGCGTTTGTACCTTGTGATGCATACATAAATAGCTCCTCGAAGCAGGCCGGCGACGGCCTGCGGTAAAGTAAAAATTAGAGAGTAGAGAGCAGCGAGGTGAGCTGCGAGCTCATGCCGTTGAGGTTCGTCATCAGGGAGTCCAGGTTCTGGAACTGCACGCGATACACTTCCACCTGCGCATCAATCAGCTTCTGGGTTTTATCGATCTGCGCCTGCACGATTTCAGTCTGATCTTCCAGACTCTCCGTCGCCCCTTCGATGATGCCGTCGGTGTCGGTTTTGGAATCCCCCAGGTAGTCAGTCATGATCTTGCCAAGGGAGGTCGCCAGCCCTTCGTTATCGCCACGGCCGCTGAACATGGTGGCGATCTCTTCCGGGTTATCGGCAATCGCTTCGTCCAGCGTGTCTTCATCCAGCGTCATCTGGCCGCTGGCGGCATCGATGGTAATCCCCAAATCGGCCAGCGAGCCGTAAGTTGCGCCCGCATCGCCATACACGCCGTTGACGGTGGAGCGTAATTCGCTCACCAGCCCGCGCAGGGTGGAGTCGCCCATCAGCGCACCGTTATCTGAGTTTTCAGTGGCCACTTCCTCATCGCCAAGACCCGACATATCGGCTGCGACATATTTACTGGAAGAGGTTGTCTGCTTAAGCAACGCGTTGTATTGCTTTACAAAATCTTGCAGGCTGGTTTTGATTGCCGAGGTGTCGCTGGTCAGCGTTAACTGCTCCTCCTCACCATTTTCTGAAACGGTTTTCAGATTGAGTGTAACGCCTTCGATAATGTCGGTGATGTTGTTGCTGGAGCGGGTATAGTCCGAGCCGTCGACGCGCAGTTTGGCATCTTTCGCGTCGGAGACTGAAATCATATTGTCGCTCTGGCCCGGGTCATTAATCACCTGGCCCTGATCGTCAATATGCTGACCGCCGTTAGAGGTATCAAGCACGCCCGCTAACGACGCATCGCCATCCACTTTTACCGTCATTTGGCCGTCAGAACCGGTGGTTTTTGAGCTCAGTACTAACTGGTAACCATCATCGGTACGCTGTACCGAGGCGGTGACGCTGCCCTTCTCTTTGTTGATCGCTTTCGCAATCTGGTTCAGGGAGGTTTCATCATCTTCCAGTTCGACCTCCATGGTTTTGCCATCTTCCTGGGTGATGGTAATGGTGCGCGTGCCACCGGAGTTGCTGGTGCCAAGGGCAGTATCAGCACTGGTTTGCGGCTGAGTTTTTAGCTTATGCGCAGCCGCCAGCTGCGAAATGGTGACCGAGTGGCTGTCCGCCTGCGCACCGCTGGCTGCCGTGGCGGTAAACGCCTCGTTGCTGCTGACGTTCATCTTACTGAACGCATCGCCGCTCATGGTGGTGATGCTTTTTTGCAGTGTCGACATCAGGCTGGAGATTTTGCCCCAGTCTGAAATTTGCGACTGATATTTACTTTTCAGGCTGGTATAGGGCGTCAGGCGGGTCTGCTCGCCTGCTCTAATCTGCTCCAGCATAGAGGCTGTATCAATCCCGCCGGTACCGACGCCTAGTGATGAAATGCCCATTTATTCTCCTGTCGGAAATCTCGTTTTGCGGTGGTTCTCTATTAAGCTATCGGCGCAGGAAAATAAAAGATGAATTTTTTACCGTCACCTGAAAGGCTATAAAAATATATTCACCTCTCTTTTCCGACCTATTTCAAAGTAATCAAATGGGTTTGCAACAGGCGTTAATCCATTCCCTTTAAATGGCTGCAAAAATGGTTTCAATTTGGCGAATCACTTCTCTCCACCTTTTCCTTTATATATAGAGAGAATCACACCAGGGATTATTGATAAATCATCAACACGCAAACATCCGATATAACGCCACTCCTGATATCAATTCACTAAATAAAACAAAAATCCGCACAAATAAGCGACAAAACTGCCTGAAAAGGGTGTGTTTAATCAAAAAAGAGAGCACGCATAAAAAAGTTTTGCTGGTGAAAAATTTTAGTCATTTTTTAAAAGGCCGATTTATTTAGTATGCGAACGAAATGACGCATAACCATACTCTGTATAGTAAATTGTGTATAAGGAAACCCCATGTCCCAGGTTATTAATACTAACGCCCTTAGCCTTGTTGCTCAGAACAACCTGAACAAATCTCAGGACTCTCTGGGTACTGCAATTGAACGTCTCTCCTCTGGTCTGCGTATTAATAGCGCGAAAGACGATGCAGCAGGTCAGGCGATCTCTAACCGTTTCACCGCGAACATCAACGGTCTGACTCAGGCTTCCCGTAACGCCAACGATGGTATCTCCATTGCACAGACCACTGAAGGTGCGCTGAACGAAATCAACGACAACCTGCAGAACATTCGTCGTCTGTCCGTACAGGCACAGAACGGCACCAACTCTGATTCTGACCGTCAGTCCATCCAGGACGAAATCGACGCGCGTCTGGACGAGATCAACCGTATCTCTGAACAGACTGAGTTCAACGGCGTGAAAGTACTGAGCAAAGATCAGAAGCTCTCAATCCAGGTTGGTTCTAACGATGGCCAGACTATCGATATCGAACTGAGCCAGATGGATGCCTCTACTCTGGGTATGGACGGCTTCACCGTTGCTAACGGTGTTGATAAAGCAAGCCTGACCGCCTTCAGTGGTAACGTGCAGGTTGACTCCGGCATGGATTATGATGTCGCTAACTTTACTGATTCCAACACCACACCGGCAACAGCCATTGACGACATCGTTGAAGGCGATGATGGCAATGTTTACGCCAAAATCGGTTCTGACCTGTACGAAGTAACGGCAACTGATACCACAACAGGTAAAATCACCTTTGACTCCACCACGGCGGCAACAGGCGTGAATGAAGTTGGAAGCCTGGCGGGCAAAGACATCATGAAAGATCAGGCGGTTACTACCACTGGTGTCACTGGTAACATCCTGGAAGATGGTGAAGGTAACTACTACATCGAAGACGCCAACGGTAATCTGACCGAAGCGGCTATTGATGAATCCACCTGGACTATGACTGACTCCGGTAAAGCTGTCTCTACCGCTCAGGCAACCTCCGATCCGCTGACCAAAATCGACGAAGCGCTGGCGCAGGTTGATGAAATGCGTTCCGGTCTGGGTGCAGTACAGAACCGTTTCGCTTCTGTTATCAGCAACCTGAACAACACCGTTAACAACCTGTCTGAATCTCGCTCTCGTATCCTGGATGCTGACTTCGCATCTGAAGTCTCTGAAATGAGCCGCGCGAACATTCTGCAGTCTGCAGGTACTTCCGTACTGGCACAGGCTAACCAGGTTCCGCAGAACGTACTCTCTCTGCTGCGTTAATCTCTGCTGTTTAAGGCAGGTTTTCCTGCCTTATCCTCCAACCGCCCCTCGCTGGGCGGTTTTTTTATGCCTGCGTTTCGTTAGACGCCGTTGAGGCGGGCATTGATTGCCGGATGGCGGCTGCGCCTTATCCGGCCTACAACATCGCTCAGCTCCACAGGCCCAATAAGCGGTACGCGCCATTAGGCATTATCTCCGCAGCATCTTTGCCGGATGGCGGCTGCGCCTTATCCGGCCTACAACATCGCTCCGGCCCACAGGCCGGATAAGCGGTATACGCCATCCGGCACTCCTACAGCAGCACAGATTTTCCCTTTACATCAAATCTCACAGCGATGGGGTTGTGTCCCCGCTGAAATCAGCGAACCGAAGCGGAAATGACAAGGTCTGGACGCCATGGATGGCGGACAGAGGCGAACCGGGACAGGACAAAATTGCCGGGAGCAATGTTGAACAGCGCCTGCGCTGGCCCCGAAGGGGCGAGTCCCATGGATGGGGCGAGTAAACTCAGTTCCAGTATGGAACGAGTAAGTCGAGTCAAGCCGGCCGCCGTCAGGCTCGCGGGAGGTGAGCGCAGTGCGCAGCACCGATTTCCCCGCATGAGGGGTTAATGAAACTCCCCGGTGCCTGGTGAACGGAACCTTCCACCACTCCAACACGCCAACCCCATCGCCGAATGGCGGCTTGCTGAAACGGCGTAGGCCGGATAAGCGCAAGCGCCATCCGGCAATCGTACCGCGGTAATAATACCGAATGGCGGCTCCGCCTTATCCGGCCTAGGAGATCTACGAGAACAAAGCCGCTGAAACAGGCAACAAAAAAGCCCCTCCCGTTGCCGGGAGAGGCTTTGTGTCGATACGTGGTGAGCGGCGTTAAAACGTGTTCTCGCTCACACGCTCAATCAGCTCCATCTCTTCGCTATTCAGCAGCTTCTCAATATCCACCAGAATCAGCATCCGCTCATTGAGCGAGCCGAGACCGAGCAGATACTGCGTTGAAAGCGTGACGGTATACTCCGGGGCGGGCTTGATCTGCGCCGCGTTGAGCGCCAGCACGTCAGAGACACCGTCCACCACAATTCCTACCACACGACCGCTGTCGAGGCTCAGCACAATCACCACGGTATTGTCATCAAACTCCGCCGAACCGAGGGTAAACTTGACACGCAGATCGACGATCGGGACGATCACGCCGCGCAGGTTGGTGACGCCGGCAATAAAATCAGGCGTGTTGGCGATCCGCGTTACGCGATCGTAGCCACGGATCTCCTGCACTTTCAGGATCTCAATCCCGTACTCTTCATTGCCCAGGGTAAACACCAGGAACTCACTCCCGGTGTTGTCGCCCGATAACTGTTTGTCTGAATCAGATACGTTCATCTTATAACCTTTTCAAAAACGCCCTTCAGGCTTGCTGTCAGTGAGGTTTCGCGTTTTTCGCCAATGTTGTTAACACAGCCACATCCAGAATGAGCGCCACGCTGCCGTCGCCAAGGATTGTCGCCGCCGAAATGCCAGGGATTTTGCGATAGTTCTGTTCGAGGTTTTTCACCACCACCTGGTGTTGACCAATCAGCTGATCGACCAGCAACGCATAGCGACTGCCGGCACTCTGCACAATCACCGCTATCCCTTCGCTGAAGTCGTAATCGTTATCGTGAATACTAAACAGCTTGCCGAGCTCAACCAGCGGCAGATACTCTTCGCGCACCTGCAGCATGCGTTCGCCGCCGGTCATACGGTGCAGGGTATTTTCGGAGAGCATCAAGGATTCCATCATGCTGCCGAGCGGCAGGACGTAGATCTCCGAGCCGACGCGCACTGACATCCCGTCGAGGATCGCCAGCGTCAGCGGCAGAATGATGCGGATCTTGGAGCCACGCCCCTGCTCGGAGTGGATCGTCACATGACCGCCCATCTCCTGAATATTACGCCGCACCACGTCCATGCCGACGCCGCGCCCGGAGACATCCGTCACCTTTTCGGCGGTGGAGAAGCCGGGTGCGAAAATCAGCATCCAGACATCTTCATCGCTCATGTTATCGCTGATGGGCATCCCCTGTTGCTGCGCGCGGGCGAGGATCTTCTCGCGATTCAGCCCGGCGCCGTCATCGGTCACTTCGATAATAATGTTGCCGCCGTGGTGTTCAGCCGAAAGCACCAGGTTACCCTTATCCGCTTTACCGTTAGCGCGACGCACCTCCACCGGCTCGATGCCGTGATCGAGGCTGTTACGCACCAGGTGCGTCAGGGGGTCGACGATCTGTTCGATCAGCCGCTTATCCAGCTCGGCGGATCCGCCGACCAGCGTCAGCTCCACCTCTTTATTCAGCTTGCCGGCGAGATCGTGCACCAGACGCGGGAAGCGGCTGAAGACATAATCCATCGGCATCATGCGAATCGACATTACCGACTCTTGCAGATCGCGGGCGTTGCGCTCCAGCTGAGCGATGGTGCTGATAAGCGTGTCGTGGCTGGAGGAGTCGAGTACGCCTGAGAGCTGCGAAAGCATCGCCTGGGTGATAATCAGTTCGCCAACCTGGTTGATTATCTGATCCACCTTCTCTACCGCCACGCGGATACTGCTCGCCTCCGCCTGCTGCGGTTTCGCACGCGGGGTTTCCGGGCGCGCAGTGCGAACGGCCGGAGCCTGGCTATTTTGTGCAGGCGCGGTCGCGTCAGTGGCGGGAAGAGAGGGCTCTTCCACAGGCGCGGGAGAGATCGCAATCTGCTCGGGTTCAAGGATAAAACAGAGCACAGCCAGGATATCGTCCGGCGTGGCGGTGGTCGCCAGCGTCAGTTGCAGACCGGTTTTATCCCTCTGCAGCGCGCTGACGCGACCTAAGTTACCCAGTTCGTCAATCAGCGGCTGCTGATCCTCCTCTTTAATATTGCTGAGGATAATACGTAAGCGCTCGCCATCGGGCTTCGACGCCGCAACGGGTGGCGCAACGGGTTCGGCCACTGCAGGCGTAACCACTTCAGCGGGCAGCGTGGTCGATTCGGCGCTGTCGAGGGCAATCTGGCGCAGCGCTTCACAAATGTAGCGGAACGCCTCCTGATCGGGCTCAGCGGAAGCTTTATAGGCGTCCAGTTGGTCCTGCATAATATCTTTGCTCTCCAGAAACAGATCGCGAATCGGGTCGTTAATCTGCAATTTACCGCTGCGTACATCGTCCAGCAGATTTTCGAGAATGTGCATGGTCTGTTGTAAGACGGTAAAACCGAAAGTACCTGCGCCCCCTTTAATAGAGTGGGCGGCACGAAAAATGGCGTTGAGCACTTCCCTGTCCGGAGCCGCGAGATCCAACTCAAGCAGATACTTCTCCATATCCGCCATCAGCTCATCTGCCTCGTCGAAAAAGGCCTGATAAAAATCACTTATATCCATTATTTGATCTCCTCAGGAGCGCGCTTAACGGCGGGCTCTGGCGTGCCTTTGCCGCTGACGGACGGTGACGCAGGGCTGACCAGCGTGTCGCGTAAAAGCACATCTTCTTGCATGATCTGTTTCTCTTTCTGCTGGCTTAATACCAGGATGCTGATGCGGCGGTTAATGGGATCGGCGGCACGGGAGCCGGCCTGCATCATGGTGTCCGCCGTACCGATCACCCGGATGAATTTTTTACTGGCAAGACCCGCGCCAGCGAGAATGCGGCGCGAGGCGTTGGCGCGATCGGACGAGAGCTCCCAGTTGCTGTAGCCCTGTTCGCCTTTGGCGTAAGGGAGCGAATCGGTATGGCCGGTTAAGATAATGCGGTTGGGCATATCGTTAAGCACCGGCACCAGCGCCTGCAGGATATTGACCATGTAGCTTTCCGGCGTCGGGCGACCAACCTTAAACATCGGCCGGTCGGCGCTGTCGGTGATCTGTAACAGCAGCCCGTCGTCGGTCAGGGAGAGCCGCAGGTTCGAGGTGAAGTTATTGAGCCGCGGATCGACCTCGATCAGATTCTCAAGCTTCTCTCTCGCCCGTTTGAGATTGGCTTCACTCTTTTTCTGATCGAGTTTTTGCAGCGTGCGCTTAAATACCTCGCCATCCTGCTTCATCGCATCATCGCCGCCACCGGGGATGATACTGTCGCTCAGGCTCGCCTTCTCCCCATGAGCCAGCGCGTTCTTCAGCGGCACCTTGAAGTAGTCAGCAATCTGCTGGCGCTGCTCGGGGCTTGAGGAGGAGAGCAGCCACATCACGAGGAAGAAGGCCATCATTGCGGTCATAAAGTCCGCATAGGCAATCTTCCACGAACCGCCGTGCGAACCATGCCCTTTTTTGATGGTTTTACGAACGACGATGGTCTCTACGGGCTTCTTTCTCATGCTGCTTCACTCGCAGAAGAGGATGCGCTGGAGGAGGATGAGGTGCGAACTTCACGCACATGATCTTCCAGTTCGGCAAAGCTTGGGCGCTCGGTTGAGAAGAGGGTTTTACGCCCAAACTCCACGGCGATTTGCGGCGCATAGCCGTTAATGCTGGAGAGCAGCGTGGTTTTGATGCACTCCATCATCTTCAGATGTTCAGCGCTACGCTGGCGCAGCAGGGTCGCCAGCGGCAGTACCATGCCGTAGGCGAGCAGAATACCGAGGAAGGTGCCGACCATCGCGTGGGCGATGAGCGCGCCGAGTTCTGCCGCCGGGCGATCCGCTGCCGCCAGCGCGTTCACCACGCCCATGACCGCCGCGACAATACCAAACGCCGGCAGGCCATCGCCGACGGCGTTCAGGCTGTGGGCTGGCACCTCATGCTCGTGCTCGCACGTTTCAATCTCCTCATCCATTAACGCTTCTATTTCAAAAGCGTTCATGTTGCCGCTGACCATCAGGCGCAGGTAATCGATGATAAAGTTCATGATATCGGCATCGGCCAGCAGGCGCGGATAGGCGGAGAAGATCGGGCTGTTTTGCGGATCTTCGATATCGTTCTCCAGCGCAACCAGCCCGCTCTGGCGGCTTTTCGCCAGCAGCAGATAGAGCATGCCCAGCAGATCCAGATAGAGCGACTTGGTGAAGTGCGAGCCTTTAAACAGCGACGGGAGGGCTTTAAGGGTAGCGCGGATCGCTTTGCCATTATTACCGACAATAAAAGCCCCTAATCCGGCCCCGCCGATAATTAACAGCTCGGTCGGCTGAAATAGTGACGCGAGGTTACCGCCGCTCAGCACAAACCCACCAAATACGGTAGCGAAGACGACGACATAGCCAATAATGACTAACACTGCAACTCCTTAATCTTTGAAAAAAACAACCTGCCACGCTGAATAGTGCGCGCAGCGCATGCCCGACCCGGTTATATCCGGGGGGTGGTGAGCGTTCGCTCGGGGCCTGCGCGTTTAATTGCCCGGGAGGGCGGAAAACATAAACTGCAGGTAAAGACGCCCTGGGTACTCTCTGGCGCGGTAATAAAACGCCCGCCGCAGGTGCAACACTCGATATGTTTGATCATGCCGCAGTCAATAAAACGCAGCAGCGTCCAGGCGCGGGTTAATCCTAATACTGGTTTTTGCGCGGCTCCGTTCAGACTATTTTCTAAATAGAGGCGGTAGCCTTTAAGCATAATTTCGACAGGGCGGCCCGATTCCGTCTTTTGCAAATAACAGTAGATGTTATAAAACATTGACGAATGGATATTCTGCTCCCACGCCATATACCAGTCTGTGGAAAACGGCAGCATGCCTTTCGGCGGCGAACAGCCTTTAAGCTCCTTATAGAGCTTTAATAAACGCCGACGGCTTAAGCTCGTTTCGCTTTCCAGTACCTGCATCCTTGCGCCAAAGGAGATCAATTCCATGGCAATCTGCGCATCCCTGATTTCCGACATTATGCTTTTTTCACACATCATAAACTCCGCTTTCAGGTTGTCGACGGCTCTTCCCCGGAAAGAGAATTAAGCAAATCAGTGGATAAGATGATTCCGGTATGGATACTCTGCAAAGCATCAATACGGGAATCCCTGGTTAAACACTCAATAACCGTTTCATTATCAATTCGCAGCTGGCAAATTAGTTGGCCGGTCGATGCCAGCTTGATTAATTGGGGAAAGGTCAACCCTTTGATAATATCGATTGTGGCTTCACTCAAGCCAAGCCGAAACTTAGCGGCAAGCCTGTCTTCCAGAATCAAACGCTGCGCCAAAAGCAGGTAGGATAAATTCATATCCCGAATACACTGCATTGGCTCATCAAAATTCGTTACGTTCACTTCAACTGCCCCTTGTATTATGTAACCAATAACGCAGTTACCGTCCTGCAATTCGTAACCAATGAATAAAAATAAAAAAATAGAAATAATAATCAGGCAGCGTCATTTATCGAGGATGAATTTATTATCGGCATGGGATATGACTTATAAATTTATGCTTCCCAGCCGCGCCCCTCCAGCCGCGCACGTAAACGTTTAATCGTCTGGCTATGTAATTGGCTGACGCGAGTTTCGGTAATTCCCAGCAGCGAACCTACCTCCTTCATATTCATTTCTTGTTGATAATAGAGATTGAGCAACATCTGTTCGCGCTCCGGCAGCTCGCGGATCTCATTGCTGATTTGCCGGGTTAAATCCCCCAGCATGGCATCGTTGAGGGGATCAAGGTGATCCTGCTCAAGCTCCGCCAGCTCGACGCCGTCGGCCAGCAACTCCTGCAACTCATCCAGCGAACAGAGCATGCTGGTGTTGGTGTCGGCGAGGATCTGCTGATACTCCTGCAGCGTCATGCCAAGCTCAGCGGCAACATCCGATTCCGAGGCCGCGCCGCCAGAACGTTGTTCAACGCGCATAATGGCGGAGGAGACTTCACGGGTTTTGCGGCGCACGCGTCGCGGAACCCAATCGTGCTCACGTAGTTCATCCATAAATGCCCAGCGCAGACGCTGGGCAATATAGACGCTGAGTTTGACTCCCTTTTTCGGGTCAAACTGATCGATTGCATCAAGAAGAGCAATTGCACCGGCCTGAATAAGATCGTCAATTTCAACGCTGGCTGATAATCTCGATTGCATTTTCAGCGCTTCATAGCGAACTAAATAACCATATTTAGCCCACAACTGCTCTTTTTGAATTGTCCCTTCGGGACTGTATAAACCATTCACTATTACAATTTCCGGGATGATAATAATAGAACTAAATTATTATTGATTATCGCCAAATCAAATAGCCTGATAAGAAACCGTAAAGTTGAACATATTGCGACTTTATTTCCCGCTCGATCTACGCGAAATTAAAATGTTTCCCAATCCCCTTCGGATTTTTTAACAGGAACGAAATCTTTGCGCGTAGCAGAAATAACAGGACGCACCGTTTCAATCGCATGCTGCTCACGCGCACCCGCAGAAACGTGATGTTCATTAATCACAAATTGCGCCACGATCTGATCGAGGCTGCTGGCATGCTGCTCAACGCTGGTCGCCGTTTTCGCCGCATTCTCTACCATCTGAGCATTCTGCTGGGTAACCAGATCCATCTCATTCACCGCCTGAGCAATCTGATTAATTCCGGTACTCTGCTCATCAGATGCCGAGGTGATTTCCGCCATAATGTCGGTCACCTGCACCACGGATTTCACAATCTCCTGCATTGACGCACCGGCCAGTTCAACTTCCTGCGAACCGGTATTCATATTGGCAACACAGGTGTTGATCAGCTGGCGGATCTCTTTCGCCGCGTCGGCGCTGCGCTTCGCCAGATTACGGACTTCACCTGCGACAACCGCAAAACCACGTCCCTGTTCGCCCGCACGCGCCGCTTCAACCGCTGCGTTCAGCGCCAGAATGTTGGTCTGGTTAGCGATGCTGTCAATTACGCTGTTGATATCGGCAATTTGACGGGAGTTCGCTGTGATTTCCACCATGATCTGCTCAAGGTTGTGCATCACTTCACCGCCTTTCTGCGCGCTAACGCTGGCGCTTTCCGCCAGTTGCTGTGCGCTGTGGGCGTTATCGGCGTTCTGGCGAACGGTGATCTTCAGCTCTTCCATGCTGGCGGCAGTCTCCTGCAACGCAGAGGCTTGCTGCTCAGTACGTGAAGAGAGGTCGTTGTTGCTGGTCGCGATCTCCTGGGCGTTGGTATAGATGTGCTTCACGCCGTTACGAATGCCGTACACGGTGTCGGTCAGCGACTGGCGCATCCCTTCAACTTCCGCCAGCATTTTGCCGATTTCATTCTGCGCACCGGCCTCGATGCGGGTGCTCAGGTTGCCGGAAGCGATAGACTGGAAGGCGGTAATCGACTGTTCCAGGCGGTTGAAAATCGTGCGTTTTAACCAGATGCGGGACACCACGGCTGCGATGATGGCGAGAATGAGAGCGCCCATGGCGAACAGGGTCATACGCTGTGTATCAGCATGAGCCGTGTCGCCGAACGTATTAATCAGCCCTTCAGCGAAGACGAGGTACTCATCAGCCAGATCTTTTAGGGCAATACGCTGTTTCGCTTCATCCACAACGTCGTTGGTGTAGCCAGTTGGGTTACGGATGTAGTTCATCTTTTTCAATGAAAAAGCCAAAACGCTTTCAAAGCGTTTATGGATCTCCTTGGCGATAAGCTCCTCTTTCTCGGTTTTAAAGGGCGTAGCCATAAACTTGTTCATGTCCCTTTCGGCCATGGTGAACATCTTTTTCGCGTTATCGATATCCCCCTGGTTGACCGGCTGGTTAATCATGGTGGCCAGCATACCGGCATTGACCTGCGCCATCGCATTCGTCAGGCCGAGAATTGCGCTATTTAAGGTATCAACATTTTTATTAGTCAAAACCGAGTCATCAAAATTTTCAGATGCGGATTTTGAACTGGTCAATGCATAAGTTGATACTGCAATAATACAAACAATTAACAAACCAATCAGGAGATTAACTCCTGTGGATATTTTTAAGTCTTTAAACATAGCTGAACCTGAATAATAGGGAACACAATAAACTCTCCGCATGCGGGGAGAGCTTATTCATATACATGCATCTAATAACATTCCCATAATTGCGTACGGGATTAAAACATCAGAAGCGGAATATCAGCCCATCACTTTGAAAATTGAGAGCTGCTGCATTGACTGAAATACCGTCATGGATGAGTTAAGCGCGAACTCTGACATCTTTGATTGTGACAATAAGGTAATCATCGAGTCCCAATCCGAGCCTAATGTCTCCTGCAATCGGCTTTGAACATTGATACTCTGCGCCTCGGCACTGAAGCCAAGCGCCTCGATCTGCTGCATATTGGTGCCGACGGTGGCACGTACCTTGCCCAGGTTATCAATATTTTTCTTAATGCTGACGTTGGCATCATCCAGTACAGCCTGCAGCGCATCGCGATCTGCGTCGCTGGTTACCGGCTGTTTAAGCTGCGCAATCGCGCTGTCGAGCGCCTTGAACATATCGTCCGGCGTACCGCTCAGGAACACATCATTGCCGGTGTGACCAACCTGCATTTCCGTGCTGTCGGAGACAACCTGGGTCATGGCGGTATCGCCGCCAACATAGGTACCATCGGCCTGGAACGGCGGATTACCGGTTTTATAACCGGCAAAAATGTAGCGACCGTCGCTGTTTTTAGTGTTCGCCAGATCCAGCAGGTTATCGCGGATGCCCTGAAGCTCTTCCGCCAGCGCGGCGCGATCTTCGTCCGAGTAGGCACCGTTGCCACCCGCGATGATTTTTTGCGTCAGGTTCTCTGTCAGCAGGTTGCTGATTGAATCCAGCGTATTGTCTTCCTGGCCTAATGCGTCCTGCGCGTAGGTTCGCGCGGTATCAAACTGGCTCATGCGCGACAGCGCCGTTTGCAAGGTAACAGACTGCGACGCGCCGGTCGGATCGTCAGAGGGTTTCAGCAGCGTCTGGCCCGCGGAGAGGCGGGTCGCCAGATCGTTGTAACCCGTCATCGCGTCGCCCAGGCTATCTATGCGGTTTTGAAAAATATAACTCGTGCTAAGACGCATCGTTATTTCCCGATCGTAGGTTAAGCAACCCGGTTACCCGGGCGCGATTAACGGATATTTAAAATGGTGTCGAACAGCGTATTCGCGGTCTGTAGCACCTGCGCATTCGCCTGGTAGTACTGAGAGAACATCTGCAAATTGACGTACTCTTCCGTGATATCCACCCCTGAAACGGACTGCTGCTGCAAAGCCCACTGGTCGTGGACATTCGCGGCGGTCGAGATGTCCGCTTTTAACGCGCTGACGGAGGAGCCTACGGAACTGATCAGGCTGGCGTAAGCACCGGAGAGCGTCTTGCCGTCGACCACTTTTTCATCTTTGATACCAATCAGATCGAGGATATTTTCGTTATCGCTCTGATCGTCCGGATCGGCAGATTTCGCCGCCGCGATCTGATCGCCATCGGTGATCGCCACGGTCAGGTTATCCGCCGCGCCGTCGGTCGGGTTGAGGGTGAAGCTGTCGCCCGGCTGCGGCGCGCCGCCCGGCGTCACGGAGATACCTTCAAACTCAAGCTCGCCGTTGGTGCCAATCGTCGGGGTGATGTTACGACCATCGCTGGTGGTGATGGACCAGTCAGTGCTGCCCGGTCCGTTATAGACCAGTTCGTAATCCTCGGATTTCACCGACGGAATATCCGTGAAGTTAACATCCAGCGAACCGGTGCCGGTGTTATTGATGTTGCCCACCGCCAACGGATCCGCAATGTTGAAGAGATCGCCGCCGGCATTGCCGTCAAGATCGTAGCCCTGGGCGTTCACTTCGTTGAATTTGTTCGCCATCTGCAGCGCCAGCTGGTTGAGCTGATCGCGCGCGGAGACCAGATCTTCATTGCGGAATTTGAACAGCCCACCCAGCTCGCCGGTGGTCTTCTCTTCATCCAGCGGTAAGGCATTACCGGAAGCGTCAACGTACGCCACCACGGTCGTATTGGGATCGCTTGCTGAGGCGCTGGCCTGCAATTCATAGGATTTGCCGCCGCTCACCAGCGCCATACCGTTTTGCATTGAGACGCTGACCGCGCCGGTATCGCTGTTTTCGCTGACTTTAATGCCGATCTTTTCGCTGAGCTGGCTTAAGAGCTGGTCGCGCTGATCCAGCAGATCGGCTGGCATACCGCCGGTCTGGCCGTGCACTTTTTCAATCTGCTCATTAAGTTTGGCAAGCTGTTTGGTATAAGAATTGATGTCGTCAACGCTCTGGCTAATCTGCGTATTGGTGCTCTGCTCGAGGCCGTTTAACGTTTTGCTGTTACTGCGATACTGATTCGCCAGCGCGTTAAACTGGGAAAGCACACTTTGACGCGCGGCTGGATCGACCGGGTCTTTACTGACCGACTCCATCGCTTCAAACAGGCTATCCATGGTGACAGAGATATTGTTGGTGCTGTCGCCGAGCATGTCATCAATTTGGCTGACCTGCTCATAGCGGCTATTCAGGGTATAAAACTCAGTGGTTGCGCCGCGCACCTGGTTGGTCATAAAACCGTCGTAAGCGCGCTGTACATCACCCACTTTCACGCCATAGCCGAAGAAGCCATAACTTGTGGATTTCCCACCTGCCTCGCCGAGAATAATATTCTGGCGGCTGTAGCCTGTTGTTGTGGCATTTGACAAGTTATTACCTACCACATTTAACGCGTTCTGCGCGGCGTTAAGCCCGGACTGGGCCAGATTGATTAAATTCATTGCTATCGATCCTTACCAGAGGAGGAGGAGATAAGAAGCCCCCGATAAAAGTTGTGCTCTTTATATTTATCGGCCCTGCAAAATTTCGCTAAAGGCCGCGACCTAAAATAATGAGGAAAAATCCGAGGAATATGCCTCTGTCGCTTCATTCACCTTATTTCGGACCTGTTGAATGATATTGATCAATTTTTTCGCATATGCCGGATCCGTTGCATATCCTGCGGATTGCAACGCTTTTGCCGCTATTTCCGGCGTTTCCGATTTCACAACATTTTTATAACGAGGGTTACGGCTTATTAACGACGTATAATCTTCCAGCGCTTCGGCATAAGAGGAGTAGACTTTAAATTTATCCTTTATTTTTTGCGCCACGCCATTTTCATATTCGGTGGTGGTTATTTCTGTCGTTTCACCCTGCCACTCTGCTGTCGCTTTTACGCCAAATAAGTTATGGCTCGGTTTGCCATCTTCGGTCAGTATTTCCCGTTTACCCCAACCGGACTCCAGCGCCGCCTGGGCAATGATTAATTGATGCGGAATACCGCTTAAACGCGCCACCGCCATAGCCGGTGCCATCATGCGGGAGATAAATCCGCCGCCGGGGATGGCGGGCACTTCGGGCTGGGGTGCCCGCTCATTATTGGCCTGCGCCGTTTCCGGCTCTGCCGGTTGCAGACGCAGCGGCACGCCAATAAAGCGTGCCGGGCTGATATTGAGGGGAACTTCGCGCGTCGCGGTAGCCGGTTGCGCTACCGCATCGCTTTTGCCGGTCAGCTGTTTGACCATCAGATCGGCAAAACCCATCCTGCCTTTGTCGGCGATGTTTTGCGAAATCTGCTGGTCGTACAGCGAGGTGAACATCTCCGACTGCTGGGTATTGAATAAGCCATCTTTAAAGCTGGCCTGGCGCATGCTTTTCAGCATCATCTGCACGAACAGGCCCTCCATCTGTTTAGCAACGGCTTTGAGCGCCTGCGGCGAATCATTGCGTGCCGCCAGCTTTAACTTATCGAGGCTGTGGGCATCAAAGGCTGCATCTTGCGGCACGGACGGGCCAATCATCAGTTGATCTCCAGACGAGCATGCAGACAGCCTGCGCTTTTCATCGATTGCAGGATCGCCATCAAATCGTTCGGCGTTGCGCCAAGGCCATTAAGGGCGCGGACGACATTGTTCAGATCGGTGCTGGTCTGTACGCGCTGCAGGGAGCCGTTCTGTTCACGAACCGAGAGCTGCGTATTTTGCGTCACCACCGTCTGCCCGCCAGCCAGCGGTGCGTTGGGCTGATTGACCTGCTCATTTTGCGCCACTTCAACCGTCAAATCCCCCTGCGCAACAGCGCAAGAATCGAGAGAGACATGGCCATTCATCACCACCGAGCCGGTACGCGAGTTAATGATGATACGCGCATCGCCGGCGTCGACCCGCAGCGGCAGATCCTGCACCGCAGAGAGGAAACGCACGCGCGCCGCGCTGTCAGCCGGAGCACGCAGGCTCACGGTACGGGCATCTTCCGCCACGGCCGCGCCGCCATAACGACGGTTAATGGCATCACTGACCTGCTGGGCAACGGTGAAGTCATCCTGGTGCAGCACCAGTTTCAGCGTGCTCTGCCCGGCAAAGTTAGAGGGCACCTCGCGCTCAACCGTTGCGCCGCCGCTGATGCGTGCGCCGTTCAGCTGGTTAACCTGCACGCGGTTACCGCCCGCCTGCGCGCCTGCGCCGGAAACCAGCAGGTTCCCCTGTGCCAGGGCGTAGATTTGGCTATCAGCGCCTTTAAGCGGCGTCATCAGTAGCGTACCGCCGCGTAAACTTTTCGCGTTGCCCATAGAGGAGACCACCACATCGATCTTCTCTCCGGCGCGGGCAAAGGGCGGCAGCTCTGCCGTCACCATTACCGCAGCGACGTTTTTAAGCTGCATATTGACGCCCGCAGGTACGGTAATGCCGAGCTGCGAGAGCATATTGTTGAGGCTCTGGGTGGTAAACGGCGTCTGCATGGTCTGATCGCCGGTACCATCCAGGCCCACCACCAGGCCGTAGCCCATCAGGGAGTTGCCGCGAACGCCCTGAATCGTGGCGAGATCCCGGATCCGCTCGGCGCTGGCCTGGCCGGTGATAAGTCCCGACAGACAGCAGAAGAGCGCCAGGTAACGCATAAAGGAAAACATTTTCATCATCAATCAAAAAGGAGAAAGGTTAAGGAACAGGCGTTGCAACCAGCCCATCTGCTGCGCTTCGTTGATGTAGCCGTTACCGACATACTCAATGCGCGCATCTGCCACCTGGGTTGATACAACGGTGTTGCTGGCGCTGATGGTGCGCGGGTTCACGATGCCGGAGAAGCGGATGAACTCCGTTCCCTGATTAATGGCGATCTGTTTTTCCCCCACCACGGCCAGGTTGCCGTTTTCCAGCACCTGTTTCACCGTCACGGTGATGGTGCCGCTAAAGGTATTTTTCGCTGCCGCCCCGCCCTGTCCGGCGAAGTCGTTGTTGCCACTCAGCGATGCATCGGCTTTGCCGCCGCCCACCAGCCCGGAGAGGAAGCCAGGCACCGTGCTCATACCGACATCGGTCGATCCATCGCGCGAGGCGGTGGCGGAGGAGCTTTTGCTGGCGCTGACGTTCTCCTGCAAGGCAATGGTCAGCGTATCGCCGACATTGCGCGGACGGCGGTCTTCAAACATCGGTTGATAACCATAATTCATCGCCTGCCCTGACTGAAAAATTGCGCCATTAACCGATGCGGCAGCAACCGGCGTCGGCGCGGCAGAGGTTTCCCCCCCTACCAGTGGTTTTTGTGGAATGTAGGCGCAGCCGGTTAACAGACTCATTAACAGGAGCGTTGAGGCCATACGGCCCAGCGTGGTTTCAGAGCAAGGGAGATTAGTCATCATATTCACTACAGGTAATGCAGCCGCGAGCGTGCCCGCGGCCAGGGTTCAAAGTTGTGACAATCGTTGCAGCATCTGGTCAGAGGCCGAGACCGCCTTACTGTTAATTTCATAGGCGCGCTGGGTCTGGATCATATTGACCAGCTCTTCCGCTACGTTAACGTTGGAGGTTTCGACATAGCCCTGCTTCAGGGTGCCCGCGCCGTTGAGACCCGGCGTAGATTCATTCGGCGCACCCGACGATTGCGTTTCGCGATAGAGGTTTTCACCAATACTTTCAAGGCCAGATTCGTTGATAAACGAACTCAGGGTGAGCTGCCCGACTTGCTGCGGCGCGGTCTGGCCAGGAACCGTGACGCTTACCGTACCGTCGTTGCCGATGGTCAGGCTCTGTGCATCCTGCGGAATGGTGATAGCCGGCTGCACCTGATAACCGCTGGAGGTCACCAGCTGACCGTTCTGGTCGAACTGGAAAGAGCCATCGCGGGTATAGGCGGTGGTGCCGTCCGGCAGCAGCACCTGGAAGAAGCCGCCGCCTTCAATGGCGACATCCTTGCTATTGTTGGTCTGCGTCAGGCTGCCCTGGCTGTGAATACGCTCGGTCGCCACCGGACGCACGCCGGTGCCCAGCTGTAAACCAGACGGGATGGTGGTCTGCTCGGACGACTGTGCGCCCGGCTGGCGTAGGGTCTGATAGATCAGATCCTCAAACACCGCCCGCTGGCGTTTAAAGCCGTTGGTGCTGACGTTCGCCAGGTTGTTGGAAATCACATCCATATTGGTTTGCTGGGCTTCGAGGCCGGTTTTCGCAATCCATAAAGAGCGAATCATGCTGTTGTTCTCCTTACCGCGACCTAACTGGCGCTCAGTAACTGGTTGGCTTTCTGTTCGTTGTCATCAACGGTGGTGATGACTTTCATGTTCATGTCAAAGCCGCGTGAGGTGGCGATCATCTCCACCATCGATTTCACCGGGCTGACGTTGCTCCCCTCCAGCATGCCGGGCATCAGACGCAGATCGGCATCGGCAGGCAGCACGGCGGCAGCGTTCGGATCGGCGACGTGGAACAGGCCATCGTCGCCATGTTTCAGCATGCCTGGCGTGGCATTGACCATCTTCAGACGGCCAACCTGCGCCAGCGCGGAGGGCTCATCGCCTGCGCCCAGCGCGGTAATGGTGCCGTCAGCGGCGAGCGTCAGTTCTGCCTGTGGCGGGACGGCAATCGGGCCGCCATCGCCAATCAGCGGCATGCCGTGCACCCGCAGCTGGCCATCGGCGTCCACTTCGATGTTGCCATCTTTGGTATAGCCTTCACTGCCGTCGGGCAGTTGCACCGCCAGCCAGCCGTTCTGCGGCATCGCCACGTCGAGGTTGCGCCCGGTGGCCTGCATCGGGCCCATGGTGCTGTCGCTCCATGGCGTCGACTCCGTCACCATCGTGCGGGTCTCCACCGACGGGCCGCGCACCGGGATCGCGCGATAAGCGGCGATCTGCGCCCGGAACCCGTTGGTCGATGCGTTCGCCAGATTGTTTGAGGTCACCGCCTGGCGGTTAAGCGCCGCGTTAGCAGCGCCCATTGCGGTATATATCGCGCGATCCATCAGCCATTAACCCAGGTTAACCAGCGTCTGCAGCAGCTCAGACTGGGTTTTGATGGTCTGCGAGTTGGACTGGTAGTTACGCTGGTAAACGATCATGTTCACCATCTCCTTACTCAGATCCACGTTGGAAGCTTCCAGCATGTTGCCGCGCAGCGAGCCAAGGTTGCCGGTGTCAGCAATGCCAATTACCGGCTGCCCGGATTCCGGCGTCTCGGTCCAGCAGTTGTTACCGGCAGACTGAAGGCCGCCCGGATTGGTGAAGTTGCTCAGCACCACCTGACCCAGCAGCTGGCTTTCACCGTTGCTGTAAGAGGCGATAATCTGGCCGTTATCACCGACGGTGTAGCCATTCATTAATCCCGGCGGATAACCGGTGGTGCTCGGGCTGTCCATGGTGTTTTCTGATGCCTGCTGGCTCAGGCCAGAGAGATCGAGGTTAAAGTTGAGCGCGGCCCCGCCCTGGTACGCTGCACCGACGACGGCGAGTTCAGCCGGGTTGGTGGTCAGCTTGCCGGAGGTATCAAATGTCAGGTTGACGGAGCTGGTGGTGCCCGGTGAAGTGGAGTCCACCGAGTACGCTGTCCACTGGTTATCCGCGGTTTTCACGTAGTAGACGTTAATCGCGTGCTCGTTACCGAGGCTGTCGTAAGCGTTCACCTGCGTGGAGTAGGTGTAGGAGTCACCATCCGTCGGATCGAACGGGGTAACAGAGACCACATCGTTACCGGAGTCCAGGTTACCGGAGATGGAACCCGCGTCGGACGCGCGCGCCGGCATCTGCCCGGTTGGGATCTGAATCGGCCCTACCGGCGCGCCCTGCTGAATAGCCGGCGGCGTACCGGTCGCCATATAACCGGTCAGGCGCATGCCCTGGTTATTGACCACATAGCCGTTTTCATCCGTCTGGAACTGACCATTACGGCTGTAAAATACGCGCCCCGCTTCTGTCACCATGCGGAAGAAGCCGTTGCCCTGGATACCCATATCCAGCGGGCTGCTTCCTGCGCCGAGCACGCCATCGCTGAAGTTCTGGTTTACACCGGCAACCTGTACGCCCATCCCCACCTGGGAGCCGGCGAAAACATCGGCGAACGCCACGGAGCCGGATTTAAAACCGACCGTCTGCGAGTTGGCGATGTTGTTACCAACCACATCTAACGCCTGCGATGAGGCGTTTAATCCACTAAGACCTTGAGAGAAACTCATTTGTTAAACGTCCTGTGCGCGTAGCGCGCAACTCTGAATGAAAAATTATTCAATAAGGTAAACTTCGCTGAGCGACGCGGTGCCATCGACGCCCAATTGCAGCACGGCGCCTGAGCTGGTGAAGGAGACGCTCTGTACTTTTGCCGGCTTCAGCGCAGTAACGGATGGCGCGCTGCCGTCGGCATTGGTAGCGGTAAACGACACCGTAAATTGGGTGTCGGGCTGGCTACGCGGATCGCTCGGCTGGAAATCGTCAAAGTCATCCAGCGTGTACTCATGCACGCCCGCTTCCACATTTTTCAACTTCGCGTTGTAGGCGTTACCGGCCGCATCGGTGAGCGTGACGGTCACTTCATCCGCGTCGCTATCCAGCGAAAGCCCCACTTTCTGGTTGCCATCTTCCGCGGTAGAGACCTTCGGATCGCCGGCAATCATGATGTCGCGGCCTACCCAGTCAGCGGAGTTCATCTGCTGCATACTGGCCACCAGCGTGCCCATGCTGTTCATGGTGGTGTTGAGTTGCTCAACGCCCGCCGCCGTGTTGAACTGCGCCAACTGAGCGGTCAGCTGGTTGTTGTCCATCGGGTCGGTCGGATCCTGGTTTTGCATCTGCGCAACCAGCAGCGTCATAAAGCTGTCCAGCAGCTCGTTGGCGCTGGAGCCTGTGCCGACATTGCCGGAGGTGGCGTTGGTCGCCGTCGTGGATGACGAACTTTTTGTTGTCGCGGCGCTGTGCGTCATGACCGGTGAAACTGCCATCGTTTTATCCTTACTGACCCAGCGTCAGCGTTTTCAGCATCAGGCTCTTCGCCGAGTTCATCACTTCGACGTTGGCCTGGTAGCTGCGGGATGCCGAAATGGTGTTGACCATTTCCCCCACCACATCGACGTTCGGCATATGCACATAGCCTTGCTCGTCCGCCAGCGGATTAGCCGGTTCATACACCAGACGATCGGGGGCTGTGGATTCCGTCACGCCGCTGACTTTCACGCCGCCAATCTCCTGACCGGCGGCGTTATCGACATTGAAAATAACCTGACGGGCGCGATAGGGTTTGCCATCCGGCCCGGCAACACTGTCGGCATTTGCCATATTACTGGCGCTGACGTTAAGTCGTTTTGACTGGGCGGTCATTGCCGACCCGGAAATATCGAAAATACTAAACAGCGACATGAAAGTTATTAACCCTGGTTAATGACGCTCATTAAACCTTTAATTTGAGCGCCGAGGATGGTTAAGCTCGACTGATACTTAACGTTGTTATCTGCAAAATTAACGCGCTCACGATCCATATCGACAGTATTACCATCCGCGCTTGGCTGATCCGGGATTCGGTAAAGTAATTGTTGATCGTTGGCTTTTGGCGCAACGCCGGGAATATGTTTCCCGGATGTTAGAGCTAATGTTAATGGATGATTATTTCGCGTCTCCTGCGCCATCGCATTTTTCAACTCTTTCGAAAAATCAATGTCTCGCGCCTGGTAGCCCGGCGTGTCGGCATTCGCGATATTGGAGGCTAAAATATCCTGCCGCCGCGACATCAGGCTTAATGCCTGCTGCTGGAAACGCAATTCATTATCAAGTTTATCAAACATGAAATGACTCGCCTGCTTCGCTAATTGATTACGGAGCATAGTCTAAGAGACAACCTAATAAATCTATACCTTAAACATCCGACAGAAATAAGCGCATTTAAATACTTCATTACGCGCATCGATATCTAAATCGGGTTTTTATACATACTCTGAAACAGCGAACCTGCAATATACAAACAGAAGTGCACGCATTTACGCGATAAACAAATTGCCGCCCTGAATTACAATTAAAGAAATTGTGATATCTGCTTTCCCCTATTTATTTATAAGGTTGTTCTGATGCTGCACACGCTTTTTAGGCCGCTTTGCCTGCTGCTGCTCGGCTGCGCACTCTCTTTTGCCGCGCAGGCTGCCAGTGCCCCCAGTGATCCCGACGCCGTGCTTGAGTCGCGAATAGCTAAACTGCTGGCCGCCGATCATCACGGAGCAGAGGAGAATGCGCCACGTCTGCGCATTCACATTCTTACCCCGAAGACAAAACGTGCCGCTCTCTGTGAAAGACCTGATTTACGTCTTTCCGGTCATCCGGTGCGTTTAACGGGCAACCGCAGCGTGATCGCTAAATGCGGCAGAAAACAGCACTTTATTCAGATAAAGGTGAGCGCCAGCGGACGCTACTGGATTGCGGCCCGCCTGCTTAAACCGGGGCAAACCATTGGCCCGAGTGATATTCAGCCGCTCAGCGGCGAGCTGGGTAAGCTGCCCGCCGGGCTGCTGCTAGATGCCAATAAGATTGTTGGCCGCACGCCGACACGCACCCTGCGCCCCGGCCAGCCGCTGACGGAAAATCAGCTGCGCCAGCGCTGGCTGGTGGTAGCCAATCAGGAGGTGGAGATTGTTGCCCCCGGCGAGGGTTTTTTGATTCATGCCAAAGGCAAGGCGCTGAACAATGCGGCGCTGAACGAAGGTGTACGGCTGCAGACGCGCAGTGGTCGCGTGGTGGCGGCAACCGCGGTGGCGGAAGGGACGGTAAGCATCAAAATCGATAACTGATTTCAGTTTTATTTTGCCTGGGCCGATATCTTTATTACAGGCCACACATCAAAGATATCACCAGGACACTTATGAATATTGAACGCACTAGTCAAGCACGCGCAATCCAGGCGACCACCGCACAACAGCAGGGCGAGCCGCGTGCCAAGTTTGACGATATGGGCACAGCGGCGACATCTGACGATCGGGCAAACGGCACTCAGGTCAAGCTGAGCCAATTGATGCAACAATTCAAAACTGACAGTAGCCGTGATATCGACACCGCACGCGTTGCTGAAGTTAAGGCGAAGATGGAAGCAGGCGAGCTAACGCTGGATAGCGACAAGATTGCCAGCGCACTGGTCCGCGACATCTTTCAGTTCTCATAATCCTGACGAATAGTAGAGATGGAAAATTTATCCGTAATATTGAAAAAACTCACCGGCCTGCTGGAGGAGCTGGAGAGCACGCTGGTTGAAGAGAATGGTCAGCTAAGCCGGGCGCAGATCAATCCGGTTTCGCTGCAAATTATCTCTGATAATAAAAGCCGCCTGCTGGCCGCCATCAACTTTTATGATGAGCAGCGTAAGCAGGAGGAGAACCAGCAGAAGATCGCTTCTCCTTATGCTCATAAACCGCAGCTGGCAGCGCTGTGGAGCGGCATTACTTCAGTAGTGAAAAAATCGAGCGAGCTGAACCAGAAGAATTATCAGCTGCTGGAGATGCATATGAAGAAGGTTAATGACGTTAAGCAGATCGTCAGCCGGGCGACGTCGACGACGCAACTCTATGGGCAGAGCGGCAATCACAGCAATGATGGTTCCGGCAATGTCTATCGCATCTCCGTGTAACCTCCCTTCCTCTTCCCCACAATTGAAAGCAGGCGCTCGCCTGTCTGCCGGTGCCGGGAACAGGCGAAATACGCTTCGCGCTGTTCCCGCCAGGCTTTAACCAGCATTTTCCACTGCGCACTTTTCCTCCCCAGGCCAACCGCAAAAATTACAACTTCTTTTTTACGCCATCCCGCGCCAGCCAACGCTTCGCGCTGTTTTACAAATTAAAATGTTTCAAAATATTTCATAAAAACAGGCCTGAGAATTGCCTCTTTGCGCAGGAAAAAACAAAAGCGCTGATTTTGATCCCTTTTTTCCGGTTAGAAAAACTGTACTACTACGCAGTTACAGCCGAATAAATGCCACACAAATTTTAATGAAATTATTCGATGAACATCTGCGCAAGCAAAACAAAAAAAAGCGTATTTACGACACCCGTGGAAATAGCGAAAATAGATTCACGCACTGCATCAGGACGTTTTACCGGTAATACGAAATGATGGCTCTGTGAAAATCCCCTCTCGAAAAGGCTCGTTTTTTCCAGTTGCCTTATACCGGGAAGGTCGGTGACTTAACTCAATTACTGCCAACATATTCCAGTAATGAGTCGTCATATGTGATGTATAACCACTCTTTTCGATAGCCACCTTCGGGTGGCTTTTTTTTACTTATTTTTCATAAGCCTAAAAAGAGAAGGTAAAAAAATCGCGCCATGCGTTCATTGGCGATAAGAATTTACCTGGAATAAAGGGCTGACCGGCAAGCTCACAATGTAAATATACGTAAGGATTACCGCTTCGCTGAATAATAGTTACTGTTTTACCGCTCCGCTTATTTCTCTTTTATTAACGCGGCTACCTGATCTATTCCGCCTGTCACTCTCCCTTAATCGCGTTATTAAGTGTTGTTCCCCCCTCCTCCTCCCGTTCGTCAGTCCAGATACGGCTGTAATCCGGCCACTCTTGCGCATAGCAGGCGATATTTTTGATGCAGGCAGGTGTTGTCAGGCGGTAACGCTGGGCGCACAGCGGCACCACCAGATGATGCTTTTTAAGAAACCGCATCATCCGCCGGATACGCGCGCTATGACGTGCCGCCGGGCCGGCATTAATGCGATCAAGCAGCTGGACACCACGTAGCCACTCCGCGTGCCCCCAGAACCAGGTCCACATCTCACTGTGACGATAGCGCTCCTCCAGACTGAAGGTTTCATGCGGATCAAAGCGCAGAAAGCCGAGGCAGAGATCCTCCTCTTCCCACTGCTGATTGGGCAGCAACCAGTGCGAAACGCTGATGGGATTGGTCTGTACCGTACAGCCGCGGTAGCGCAGGCTTTTGACTAACTCATCCACCAGCTTTTTCATCTCGGTGGATCGAAAGTAGGTGATCTTGAGCGTGGCGGGCAGCAGCGCCTGAGCGGGTACCTCATTTGGCGGCTGTAGCCAGTCAGGCAGCTGTGCCAGCGTCTCTTCGCGCTCCATCAGCGCGCGGCTCAAGGAGCGCGCAATCTGGCGGATCACCGCCTGTTGAGTCAGGCTCAATCGGCCGCGCCGTTGATTGAAAGTGACATAGTAAAACGCATCGCTACTTTCACGGGTGATCATCGGTTCCGGCGTCAATTGTGAGCGCGGCGTATCGAGGCGCACCAGCGCCGGTGAGGGTGTTGCGACCAGCGGCGTGCTGTAGACGATCTCGCTCGCCTGCGGCATTTCACCGTACCAGCCGGGCGCGCGGGTGAGGATCATCTGCGCATCAGAATGGCTGCCAAGCTGAAAAGGCCCGAGGCCCACCACGCCATTTTCCGGGTGCGACAGTGCGTAGACCGGGCTTGCCAGACGATAGAGCAGCATCGCGTCCGGCTGGTTAAGGTGGATGATCAACACATAATCCTGCACGATGACATCCGTCACATGGGGCAAACCAGGCCCGCCCGCATAACGCTGTAGCGTGGTCTGCAGCTGCGCAGGCGCTACCGGCTCACCGTTGTGCCACACCAGCCCCCGGCGCAGCATAAAGTGCCAGCTCAACCCATCTTCACTGACGCGGATCGTGTGCGCCAGCCCCGGAACCGGCTCGGCCTGCTCCGGCAGATGGCGCGTCAGCCCCGCATGCACCATTTGCAAAATATGTCGTCCGGCGCGATCGGTATGAATAGAGGGCACAGGTGCCTGTAGCGGGCGATAAAAAGAGATGTGATAGTGAAAGCCATCGTTTGAGTAGGAGGTTCCCAGCTTTGCCGGCACGCTTTTCGCCTCTGCCGCAGGCGTGTTATTGCCGAGCATATTCTCAAGCGCCGCTACGCTCATCTGGCACTGCAACACGCCGAGCGCCCCGCGACCTGGCCTGGATCGCCAGATAAGCCATCCCTCCTCCTGCATCTCCTGCAACAAGGAGCGCGCATAGCGCGCCGTGCACGCTAACGTGTCGGCGATTTGCGCCAGCGATAACTCATGTCGGTGCGTACTGTATTTCGCCAGTAGCCGGTTATAACGGCGCAGCAGGCTGCCCTTCTCAATAGCGGAGTAATAAACCATTGTTTATTTACCATGATAAACAGATAACGACAGGGGATTCGATACGATGGCGAGCGCTGTAATGAATATAGCATATTAGATAAATCTTATGATTTCGTCCGTCCGCTGCGGCGCTGTATGAGATTTTTCACTTTTTTTTCACCGCCAGCGAAACCTTTTCCTCTGCGCCAGCGAACTGTAGATGAACGCACACTTAACGTTGACCTGGAGCGCACAATGACCCCGATAAAAAAACTTTTTCTGAGCCTCTCTGCCGCAGCCCTGCTGAATGTTGCCAGCGCCCAGGCGGCGCTGCCCACCGGTTCGCAGGCACCCGATTTCCAGTTACAGGGGGCGCTGGCGGGAAAACCGCTCACCCTCTCCCTTAAGCAAGCGCTGCAAAAAGGGCCGGTGGTGCTCTACTTCTTCCCGGCGGCATTCAGTAAAGGGTGCACTATTGAAGCCCACGCCTTTGCCGAAGCGACCGATGATTTTAAAAAGCTCGGCGCGACGGTGATTGGCGTTACCGCCGGTAATACCGATCAGGTGGATGCCTTCTCCAAAGAGGAGTGTCGCGATAAATTTACCGTTGCCGCCGATCCGGGCGCGAAAGTGGCGGCGCAATACGACACGCTGATGGAGATGAAGGGCAAAACCCTCTCCGATCGCACCTCTTACGTTATCGCGCCGGACGGCAAGATCCTGCTGAGCTACACTGACAGAAACCCGGAAACGCATATCCAGAAAACGATGGACGCGGTGAAGCAGTATGCGAAATCCCATTCGTAACTAACCCTTTTTCCGGCAGAGAAGCGCTATGTTAACCGCCATGCTCGCCGCCTTCGCAGGCGGCATTATTCTCAACTTTATGCCCTGTGTATTTCCGATTATCTCGCTGAAAGCGCTGGGCCTGCTGCGCCATACCCAGGATCTCAGGCAAACCCGCCGTGAAGGGCTGGGCTTTTTGCTCGGTACAGTGGCAACCATGCTGATCCTCGCCGGGATCCTGCTCGCGCTGCGCGCTGGCGGCAGCGCCGTTGGCTGGGGCTTTCAGCTCCAGTCGCCGCTGGTTATTGCCGCGCTGGCGCTGATTGTGCTGGCGGCGGCGCTCAACCTGCTCGGCGTGTTTGAAGTGGGCCTTTCTGTACAGCGGGCCGGGGAGATCCGCGTTGAGCGCGGGGCGTTTATCCGTGCGGCACTGACCGGCGCGCTCTCCATTATTGTGGCAACGCCCTGCGCCGCGCCGTTTATGGCGGGCGCCATTGGCTACGCGCTGGTGCAGCCGCCCGCCGTCGCGCTGGCGATCTTCTTCGCCCTTGCGCTCGGCTTTGCCGCACCGTTTAGCCTGATTTCGCTCTTCCCCGCCCTCGGCAAATGGCTGCCGCGCCCCGGTGCGTGGATGAGTACCCTGAAACGCGGGCTGGCCTTTCCCATGTTCGGCGCGTTTGGCTGGCTGGTGTGGGTGCTGGCGCAGCAGGCAGGTACCACAGCGCTGGCGGCGATCATTGCCGCGTCGGTAGTGGTGAGCTTCGCCGCCTGGCTCTATGGCATGGCACAGCAGCGCCGCTTCGCCGGGCGCGGCCATAAGGGGCTCTTCACCGCGACGGCACTGCTGATAGTAGCCGCCCTTGCGCCACTCCCGTCGGTGGTGAAGAGCGGCGCGGCGCTTGCCTCATCGCAGGTGGAGGAGACCAGTTGGTCGCCGCAAAAAGTGGCGGAGAATCGCGGGCACGGGAAAGCGATTTTCGTCAACTTCACCGCCTCCTGGTGCATCACCTGCCAGGTGAATGAGAAGACCTCACTCTCAACCCAGGCGGTCAAAACGGCACTGGCGAAGAGCGGCACGCTCTATATGGTGGCGGACTCGACAAAATTTAACGCCGATATTGATGACGCGCTCAACGAGCTCGGCCAGGGCAGCCTGCCGCTCTATGTCGTCTACCCGGCGGATGGCGGTGCGCCGACCATCCTGCCGCAGGTGTTAACGCCGACGATCGTGGTTAACGCCCTGAACGCAGCGAGCGGCAAAAAAACCTAAGGCGGATGATGGAAAAAGAGGTGGCAGCGCGGGAAGAGTGGCCGCATCTGATGGCCCGGGCGCAGGCAGGCGACGGTCAGGCCTATACCCGCCTGCTCAAAGCGCTGGTGCCGGTTATCCGCACGCTTGCGCATAAGCAGATCGCCGACGACGAGCTGGTCGACGATGTGATTCAGGATGTGCTGTTGACCCTGCACCGGGTTCGCCACACCTACGATCCCGCCGCGCCCTTTTTGCCGTGGCTAATCGCGATTGCCCATGCCCGTACGGTGGATGCGCTGCGCAAACGCGGCCGCCACCAACAGCGGGAGGTGGCGGATGAACGGCTACCGGAGCCGGTGGCAAGCTCACCCAGCCTGCATGAGGAGGAGCTTGCGGCGCTGCTTGCCCAGCTACCCGCACGCCAGCGTGAGGTGATTGAGCATTTTCACCTGCGCGAAATGAGCCTTGCTGAAACCGCGACGCAGCACAACCTGACGGTCTCCGCCGTCAAATCGCTGCTGCACCGCGCCCTGAATAATCTTCGTCGGTTAGGAGCCCTTCATGGCCGATCATGAGTGGTTAATTGAGAAACTTGGCCGTTCGGCAGAGCCGGTGAAACGGCCCTGGCGCAGCAGCTGGCGTGTGGCGAGCTGGCTTGCCGTGGCGCTGCCCTGTGGGGTGATAGTCAGCCTGCTGTTAAACAGAACGCAGACCGACTGGTCGCACGCCGGGGCATCGTGGGCCATGTTGCAACTGCTGCTCACCTTCGCCACCGGCACGCTGGCAATCCGGAACGCCTTTCTGATCAGCATTGCCGGACAGCGCCCGCTCAGCTGGGGCTGGTTTGCGCCGCTGATCGGCCTCTGGGTGGCAACAACCTTTTTGAATCTGCATCTGCATCGCGCTCCGGCAAGCGGCGTGGTCGAGGGGCCAAACTGCTACCTCTTTATGCTGGCGGTGAGCGTGCCGATGGCGGCGATAGTGGTCGGTTACCTGCGCCGCACCCGCACGCTCTTTCCCGCCCGCAGCCTTGGCGCTGCGGGTGCAGGCGTCGCCTGTATGGCGCTGAGCCTGCTCTCGCTTTGTCATCCGACGCACATTAGCGCGGCGGATCTGCTGATGCATATTGCTGCGGTAAGCACCATTGTGCTGCTTACCGTTGTGCTCGGTTATCGCTGGGTTTCCCTGCCGTAGCCATCACTTTTTCGGGAAGATCCATAGCTGATCGGCAGGCAGCACCACGCGGTAGTTTTGCGCCGCGCGCGACTGCGTACCGTAGACGCGCACCACATAATCATCGACCGGCGTGCGGAAGAGATACTCCCAGCGGTCGCCAAGATACATGCTGGTGAGCATCGGCAGATCCAGCGAGTTATCCTGCGGCGTCTCCGTCAGCCGCAGGCTCTCTACGCGGATCACCGCCGTCGCCTCCTGTCCCGCGCTGACGCCCGGACCGGCAACACCCCACAGCGCCCACTGCGCCCCTTCGATGCGCGCCCGACCGTTGGAGACTTCCGTCACTTTGCCATGCAGGCGGTTGTTGCTGCCCATAAACTCGGCGGTGAAGAGCGTTGAAGGCTTGCTGTACATCTCCTGCGGCGTGCCCTGCTGCTCAATCACCCCGTTGTTGAGCAACAGGATGCGGTCGGAGATCGCCATCGCCTCATTCTGATCGTGGGTCACCATCAGCGCCGACAGCCCGAGCTTGACGATCAACTCGCGCAGGAAGACGCGCGCCTCTTCGCGCAGCTTGGCGTCGAGGTTGGAGAGCGGTTCGTCGAGCAGGATTACCGGCGGGTTATAGACCAGCGCGCGGCCAATGGCGACGCGCTGCTGCTGGCCCCCCGAAAGCTGATGAGGGTGGCGCTGGCCGAGCGCGCCGAGTCCAAGCTGATCGAGCACACTCTGCACCCGCTGGCTCATCTCCTGGGTGGCGATTTTGCGCAGCTTCAGCGGATAGGCGACATTCTCAAATACGGTTTTATGCGGCCACAGGGCGTAGGACTGGAACACCAGCCCGAGATTACGCTCCTCCGCCGGCACTTCGCTGCGCGGTGTGCCATCGTAGACCACGTTTTTGCCAATGGTGATGCGCCCCTGGGTGGGCTTCTCCAGCCCGGCGACGGCGCGCAACAGGGTAGTCTTTCCGCTGCCCGAAGGGCCAAGCAGCGAGACCACTTCGCCACGTTTGAGATCCATCGACACGCCCTTTAATACCGGGTTGTCGCCGTAGGTCAGGTGTAAGTTCTCTACCGTTAGCTCAATCATGTAATTTCACTCCAAAACGCAGGGCCACACCAAGACCGATGACCACCAGCAAAATATTGATAAACGAGAGGGCCGCGACAATATCGATAGCGCCCGCCGCCCAGAGCGACACCAGCATTGAGCCGATGGTTTCGGTGCCGGGCGAGAGCAGATACACCCCGGTGGAGTATTCGCGCTCAAAGATCAAAAACATCAGCAGCCAGGAGCCGATGAGACCATAGCGCGACAGCGGCACCGTCACATGGCGGGTCACCTGCCCGGCACTCGCGCCGGTGCTGCGCGCCGCCTCTTCCAGCTCCGGCCCGACCTGTAGCAGGGTTGAAGAGATAAGCCGCAGGCCATAGGCCATCCACACCACGGTGTAGGCCAGCCAGACGCTGAAGATGGTGTTGCGCAGCGAGCGCAGCCAGACAATCAGGTTGTCACGCAGCCACTCGGAGACCGGCAGACCCGACAGCCAGCCATTTTTCAGAGATTGATCGAGCCACATCGGTAAGAAGAGGAAGACCCACAAAAAGGCCAACCCGGCGAGCAGCCCCGGTACCGCGCGCGGCACCAGCACGCTGTAGTCGAGGAAACGGGTGACGTTATCCTGCTTGCGATGCATAGCGATGCCGACAAACAGATAGCAGATCACCGCCAGCGCGCCGCCGAAGACGCCAATCGCCATTGAGTTAACAATCGCCCGCAGCAAGTTCGGCTGCTGCCAGATATTGCGGAAGGTCTCCAGCGAGACGTTATCCCACAGCGGGACGCCAACCCCCCAGTGGGAGATAAAGGCGCGCAGCACCACGCCCAGCAGCGGCACACCAATGGTGACCGTCAGCCACGCCACCACCACGGCACCCGCTACCCAGCGCCATTTGCCCAGCGGCAGTGCGCGCGCCTGCGACGCCTTGCCCTTCATGGTGACAAAGCGGTTAGCGGTGCGCATTAAGCGGCGTTGCAGCATCACCAGCGGAATGGTGATGCAAATCAGCACCACCGCCACGGCAGCCATCAGGTGATAAGAGGGAGTACCGAGTTTGTTGGTCAACTTATAGAGATAGGTGGCCAGCACCATGTTGCCCTCGGGATCGCCGAGTACCAGCATCAGGCCGAACACCTCCAGCCCAAGGAAAAAGAGCAGGACGCAGGCGTAAAGAATGGAGGGGCGAACCATCGGCAGGCTAACGGAGGTCATCACCTGTAAAGGCGACGCCCCCACCGTGCGCGCGGCCTCCTCCACATCCGGGCCGACGCTGCGCAGCGCCGATGAGATATAGAGATAGGCGTGCGGGACGTGCGTCAGCCCGGCGATCACCACAATGCTGAACATCGAGTAGATATTCCACGGCACAAACCCCAGCAGCTGCTGCGCCCACTGCGACAGGAAGCCCACTGGCCCGGCGGAGACGACATAGCCAAAACCCAGCACCATCGGCGAGACGAAAATAGGCACCAGGATTAGCGGCTCAATAAAACGCCGCCCCGGCAGGTCGGTACGCACCATTAAGAATGCGAGAATGCCGCCGAGCGGAATGGCAATAAACACCAGCCCGAAGGCGAGAATAAAGCCGGACTTTAAGGCGAGGTAAAAATCGGGGTCGGTGAAGATAAAGGCGAAGGATTCGAGGCTCAGCTCCTTGCTGCGGGAGAAGAAAGGCGCTGAAAGAAAACTCTGTACGACGATAAATAATAACGGAACGTAGATCACCAGGGCGGTAATCAGGACCGTTACGCCGCGCGGTAACCCTTGCCATTTTCTGCGCACGATATTCATAGAAGATCCCTGTGGTCAGAAGATGAGAGAGAAAGGGCTGTGTGCGGACAGCGCCACACACAACCGGCAACGCCTCTATTTCCCGGCGGCGGTGCGCCACTGTTTAATAAATTCGAGACGCTTTTTCGGCTCCAGATACTCGAGCAGCGACTCATCAACCGGGATCGGTTTCAGGGCATCGCCGAGCAGCTTGGTCATGCCGTCGATATCATTACTGCCTTCGATATCGTTACGCAGGGAGGGAATATCTGCCTGGCTTGCGAGTATGCTCTGCCCTTTTTCGGAGAGCACATAGTCAAACCACAATTTCGCCGCGTTGCTGTGTTCCGCTTCGGCACTGATAAAGGAGACGCGCGACAGCACCAGCACATAATCTTTCGGGTAGGAGACGCCTAAAGATTTATCCGCTTTCGCGCGCGCTTCGGCGTAGGAGCCGAGGATGTTATAGCCCACCAGGTTTTCACCGGAGGAGACGCGCTCCATCATGGTGCCGGTGGAGGATTGCACCGTCAGGCCGCCTTTGGCGATATCTGCAAGATGGGTGAAATACTCTTTATCATGTTTGCTGTCTTCAACGGCGAGCATAAAGCCAAGCCCCGATTTTTCGATATCGTAGGTGGTCACTTTGCTCTTGAACTTATCGGTCTGGCTGGCAATCAGCTTCGCCAGCGCAGTGTGGGAATCCGGAACATCGCCCTGCGGGATCAGGCGTTTGTTATAGATAAAGACCACCGGCTCGTAGGTGGTGCCGTAGGCTTTGTTTTGCCAGACCGCCCATTTCGGCAGTTTGCTCTGTTCAGGGGAGGCATACTCATCGGCGTACTCGGTCGCCAGCTTCAGCGCGGTGTCCATTGACGAACTCCACACCACGTCGCCGCTGCCGCCGCCGGAGGCCTGCTCGCTGAGATAACGGTTATACAGCTCGGTGCTGTTCATATCGTTATATTCAACTTTGATACCGGGATATTGCGCTTCAAACCCTTTGATCAGCGGCCCAGCGGCTTTGGTGTCGGTCGTCGAGTAGACCACCACTTTGCCCTCTTTGGTGCCGGCATCGACGATTTTCTGATAATCCGCCGGGTAGCCCGCAGGGACCGCTGCGAGAGCGGCAGAGGAAAAGAGAGCCGCCACTACGCCCGCCAGTACGCTTTTTTTCATCTCCATGAACAGACCCCTATTTATCATTTTGTAAACACAAATTTAACATATAGCGCCTTAGCCACCCGATGCAACGCGAAGGGGTCTTTTTTGCGGGTTTTGTGACATTGAAGGGATTTACGCCAATTACGCCGTTATTTTACCGACAGTTAGCGGCATTTTATTCAGAACGGCGTTTTGTTCAGGATGAAAAATGGCAGGGCAAAGCGGTAAGAGTTGTTTACGCTTTTTAACAAATCAATCGCCGAGGATAAGGGGGCGATCGTACAGCACAACATGCTCCGGTTTATGCGGGTCATATTTTATGGTGGTGCCATCCCCGGCGGCCAGGCGGTTCGCATCCTTATACGCCAGCGGCACGGTGATAGAGGCCTGCTCAACATGCCCTTCCCGCGTGGTAAACCGCACCCCTATTTCGCACCAGACCGAGGTGCGATCCATCCTGTTTGTGCGATGAAAAGCAACGATATCAGCATTAGCAGCAATACCGTGTTTACAGACATGGGCCTCAATAAAAAGCTTTCGCACCCAAACGAACGCTTTGTACATCAGCCACAGCATCACTATCACAGCGATGCTGCTCAACATCTCGTAAAGCGGTTTTAGCGTCATTTTTCGTCCTGATGTTGCAATTTTCCTCGAAAGCGCATTTTTCCACTCTTCAATGCGTGATAAAAGCCCCCGGATTTCATTGCTTTTTTACACCAACATACTCTTCCCTCTATCAATCAGAAGCGGCTCTACATCCCTAAAGCGCAATAAACCCACCATCAGTATTGAATGGCTAAACCGGTTTAGTTAATGTTTAGCGGTACTCATTATTGGGAGAAAATCATGTCAGCTCGAGTCTGGTGTCTGGGTGACGCCGTGGTGGATTTGCTACCGCAAGGGGATGCCTGCCTGATGCAGTGCCCCGGCGGCGCACCGGCCAATGTCGCGGTCGGCATTGCGCGCTTACAGGGAAATAGCGGTTTTATCGGTCGCGTCGGTGACGATCCCTTCGGCCACTTTATGCGTCAGACGCTGGCGAAAGAGCAGGTCGACACCGCCTGGATGCGCGCCGATGCGCAGCATCGCACCTCCACCGTCGTAGTGGCGCTCGATGAAGAGGGTGAACGCTCCTTTACCTTTATGGTGCGCCCGAGCGCTGACCTCTTTCTCGCTGAAGCGGATCTGCCGCCGTTTGCCCGCGGCGAATGGCTGCACTGCTGCTCGATTGCACTGGCGGCTGAGCCTTCACGCTCCACCACTTTCAGCGCCATGGAGCGGGTGCGCAGCGCGGGCGGATTTGTCAGCTTCGACCCCAATATTCGCCACGATTTATGGGCCGACAGCGCCCAGCTTCGCCACTGCATTGAACGCGCGCTGGTGCTGGCGGATGTGGTGAAACTCTCGGAAGAGGAGCTGGCGTTTATTGCCGACGCGCCCGCTGACGAAGTGAGCCTGCCTGCGCTGGCGGCGCGTTATGGCCTCACCCTGCTGCTGGTCACTCAGGGCAAAGCCGGAGTGAAAGCCTGCCTGAATGGTAAGTGCTACCACTACCCGACGCTGCCGGTGATAAGCGTGGATACAACCGGCGCGGGCGACGCCTTTGTTGCCGGTCTGCTGTGGGGGCTGGCGCAGCACGGCCTGCCCGATGGCGAAACGCAGCTGGCCGCGCGGCTGGCGAGCGCGCAGATCTGCGGCGCGCTGGCAACCACCGCCAAAGGAGCGATGACCGCCCTGCCCTGGCGCCACCAGCTTGAGGAGCAACTCGCCTGACGTTGCGCGCTTACGTCTCGTTTTGCGAGCCGTCTCACATTCACTAAACCGGTTTAGCTAATTTCATTGCGTCCTGAAATTATGCGCGATTATGATTCGACACCTAAACCGGTTTAGCAAAAATAACTCTGTGATGATGGCTCTTCCTTAGGGATGCAAAATGATGAAAAAAAGCACGCTCGCCATAACCCTTGGTCTTATTCTCAGCGCGGGAGCGGCACAGGCCGCCGATCCGAGCATGAGCAGCATTGAAGCCCGTCTTGCCGCGCTGGAGCAGCGTTTACAGGCCGCTGAACAGCGTGCCAATGCCGCCGAAAGCCGCGCACAGGCCGCGGAAAAACAGGCTCAGCAGCTGGCAGCCGCCCAGCAAAAAACCGCCACCACCACCACGCAAGTTGAGCAGCGCACCGCCAAACTGGAGCAGAAAGCCAGCGATGAAGGTGGCTTTGAGTTCCACGGCTACGCCCGCTCCGGCCTGCTGATGAGCGATTCGGCGAGCAAAACTCAGGGCGGTCCGACCGTGACGCCAGCCGGCGAGACCGGCGGCCATGTGGGTCGTCTGGGTAACGAACCGGATACCTATGTCGAGATGAACCTCGAACATAAACAGACCCTCGCCAACGGCGCGACCACCCGCTTTAAAGTGATGCTCGCCGACGGTCAGCGCACCTATAACGACTGGACCGCCTCCACCAGCGATCTCAACCTGCGTCAGGCCTTTACGGAAATCGGCCATCTGCCGAGCTTTACCGGCGCCTTTAAAGACTCCACCGTCTGGGCCGGGAAACGCTTCGATCGCGATAACTTCGATATTCACTGGATCGACTCCGATGTGGTCTTCCTCGCCGGGACCGGTGCCGGGGTATACGACATGAAGTGGAGCGACGAGGCGCGCAGCAACCTCTCCCTCTACGGCCGCACCTTTGGCGATATCGAAAACAGTGAAAACAGCGCGCAGAACTACATCCTGTCGCTGAACAACTACTATGGCCCGCTGCAGCTGATGGTCAGCGGCATGCGCGCGAAGGATAATGACGACCGCCTCGATCTGGAAGGCAATAAAGTGAAGAGCGACGCGGCGGACAACGGCGTTCATGCCCTGCTCGGCCTGCACAACGACAGCTTCTACGGCCTGCGTGAAGGTTCGGCGAAAACCGCGCTGCTCTACGGTCACGGCCTCGGTGCGGAAGTGAAAGCCATCGGCTCCGACGGCGCGCTGCTGTCGCAGGCCGATACCTGGCGCCTGGCGAGCTACGGCATTACGCCGCTCGGCGGTGGCTGGCACATTGCCCCGGCGGTGCTGGCACAGAGCAGTAAAGATCGTTACGTCAAAGGCGACAGCTACCAGTGGGCGACCGCCAACGTGCGCCTGATTCAGGGGCTGACGGAGAACTTTGAAATGCAGTATGAAGGGACTTATCAGTACATGGATCTGCGCCCGGAAGGCTACAACAGCCGCAATAACGTGAGCGGCAGCTTCTACAAACTGACCGTTGCCCCCACGCTGAAAGCGAGCGATGTCGGCGAGTTCCTCAAGCGCCCGGAAATCCGCCTGTTTGCTACCTGGATGGACTGGGATCACCGGCTGGATAACTACGCCGGTGACGACGCCTTCGGCAGCGCTGGCTTCAAGGCCGGCGGTGAATGGAACTTCGGCGTACAGATGGAAACCTGGTTCTGATAGCGCGGCCCCTGCGGGGGCCGTTTGCGTAGCCTGAAAGCTCAAAAACAAGACAGAGGTTGTTATGGATTTTGCACAAATTTCCCGCTCGCTGCTGCCCTTGCTCGGCGGCAAAGAGAATATCGCCAGCGCCGCGCACTGTGCGACGCGCCTGCGTCTGGTGCTGGTGAACGACGCGAAAGCAGACACCGCCGCGATTGGCAAAATCGACGGCGTGAAGGGCTGTTTTCGTAATGCCGGGCAGCTGCAGGTCATCTTCGGCACCGGGGTGGTGAACAAAGTTTACGCCGCGTTTATTGCCGAGGCGGGGATTAGCGAGTCGAGCAAATCGGAAGCCGCGGACATCGCCGCGCGTAAGCTGAACCCGTTCCAGCGCATCGCCCGTTTGCTGTCGAACATCTTCGTGCCGATCATTCCGGCGATCGTCGCCTCTGGCCTGCTGATGGGACTGCTGGGGATGGTGAAAACCTACGGCTGGGTCAACCCGGATAACGCGCTCTATATCATGCTCGACATGTTCAGCTCGGCGGCGTTTATCATTCTGCCGATCCTGATTGGCTTTACCGCCGCGCGCGAGTTTGGCGGCAATCCCTATCTCGGCGCAACGCTTGGCGGCATCCTCACCCACCCGGCGCTGACCAACGCCTGGGGCGTGGCGGCGGGCTTCCACACCATGAACTTCTTCGGCATTGAGGTGGCGATGATTGGCTACCAGGGGACGGTCTTCCCGGTACTGCTGGCGGTGTGGTTTATGAGCATGCTGGAAAAACAGCTGCGCCGGGTGATCCCGGACGCGCTGGATCTGATCCTCACCCCATTCCTGACGGTGATCATCTCCGGCTTTATCGCCATGCTGATTATTGGCCCGGCGGGCCGCGCGCTGGGCGACGGCATCTCGTTTGTGCTCAGCACCCTGATTGCCCACGCGGGCTGGCTGGCGGGGCTGCTGTTTGGTGGTCTCTACTCGGTGATAGTCATCACCGGCGTGCACCACAGCTTCCACGCCATTGAGGCGGGGCTGCTCGGTAACCCGTCGATTGGCGTTAACTTCCTGCTGCCAATCTGGGCAATGGCTAACTTTGCACAGGGCGGCGCGTGCCTGGCGGTGTGGTTTAAAACCAAAGACGCGAAAATCAAAGCGATTACCCTGCCCTCGGCCTTCTCAGCGATGCTCGGTATTACCGAGGCGGCGATTTTCGGTATCAACCTGCGCTTTATGAAACCGTTTATCGCCGGGTTAATTGGCGGCGCGGTCGGCGGTGCGTGGGTGGTGTCGATGCATGTCTATATGACGGCGGTGGGGCTGACCGGGCTGCCGGGTCTGGCGATTGTGCAGGCCAGCTCGCTGCTTAACTATATTATCGGTATGGCTATCGCGTTTAGCGTCGCCTTCATTCTCTCCTTCTTGCTGAAATACAAAACGGACGCGGAATAATGGCATCTGACTCTCTGCTGCCCGCCATTTTACAGGCGGTGATGAAAGGCCAGCCGAAAGCGCTGAGCGACGCCTTCTACCCGAGCTGGCACCTGGCGCCGGTCACCGGGCTGCTCAACGATCCCAATGGGTTTATCCAGATGGGTGGGCGTTACCATCTGTTTTACCAATGGAATGCGCTGGGCTGCCAGCACCAACATAAGTGCTGGGGGCACTGGAGTTCAGCGGATTTACTCCACTGGCAGCATGAGCCTATCGCGCTGATGCCTGACGAAGAGTATGACCGCAGTGGCTGCTACTCCGGTAGCGCCGTGGATAACGACGGCGTACTGACGCTCTGCTACACCGGCAACGTTAAGTTTGACGACGGCACGCGCACCGCCTGGCAGTGTCTGGCGGTGCAGAACCGCACCGGCGGTTTCGACAAGCTCGGCCCGGCGATCCCGCTGCCAAACGGCTACACCGGACACGTACGCGACCCGAAAGTGTGGCGACACGGCGACGTCTGGTACATGGTGCTCGGCGCACAGGATCTCACCTTGCAGGGCAGAGTGCTGCTGCTGCGCTCAGAAAACCTGTGGAACTGGCAGAATCTCGGCGAGATTGCCGGTAGCGGCCTCAACGGCCTGGGCGATGCGGGCTATATGTGGGAGTGCCCGGATCTCTTCACGCTCGGCGACAGCACCTATCTTATCTGCTGCCCGCAGGGGATTGCGCGCGATGAGAAGCGCTGGCTCAATACCCACCCGAGCGCTTATCTCAGCGGCGAGCTGGATTACGCTAACGCGCAGTTTCGCCACGGCGAGTTTCATGAGCTGGATGCCGGGTTTGAGTTCTACGCTCCGCAAACCACGCAGAGCGAAGATGGCCGCCGTCTACTGGTCGGCTGGATGGGTGTACCGGATGGGGAAGAGATGCGCCAGCCTACCGTCGCCAATGGCTGGATCCACCAGATGACCTGCCTGCGCGAATTAACCTCGCGCAACGGTAAGCTTTATCAACAGCCGGTCGTCGAGCTTCAGGCGCTGCGCGACGCCGGGCAGATTTTCAACGGCCACGCCGATGCGCTGCCCGCGCTGGATGCCGCGTCGCTGGAGTTAATCGTGGAGAGCGCAGGCGATATCACGCTGAACTTCGCTGACACACTGATCCTGGAGTGGAGGCAGAGTGAACTGCGTCTCGCGCGCAGAAGCTTTGAGAGCGGCGAGTGGCACTATCGCTACTGGCAAGGCGCGGCGCGCAAGTTGCAGATCCTCTGTGACCACTCAAGCGTGGAGATCTTTATCAATGACGGCGAAGGGGTGATGAGCAGCCGCTACTTCCCGCAGCAGCCTGCGCACTTAACGCTTACGGGCGACGCAGAAGTGCGGGCGCGCTACTGGTCGTTACGTGCTTGCATGGTAGAATAAGCGCTTGTTTCTTTGAGCGATGCAAAACCGTGAGAAAACCTAAACGCGTTACCATCAGTGATATTGCCGCGCTGGCGGGGGTGTCAAAAGCCACCGCCAGCCTGGTGCTTAACGGCCGCGGCAAAGAGCTGCGCGTCGCCCAGGAGACGCGCGAGCGCGTGCAGGCGATTGCCCAGCAGCACCACTATCAGCCCAGTATTTACGCGCGCCTGCTGCGCGAAAACCGCAGCCATACGCTGGGGCTGGTGGTGCCGGAGATCATTAACTATGGTTTCGCCGTTTTCTCTCACGAGCTGGAAAACCTCTGTCGCGAAGCGGGTCTTCAGCTCCTTATCTCCTGCACGGATGAAAACGCCAGCCAGGAGACCGTGGTGGTGAATAACCTGGTGTCGCGCCAGGTTGATGGCCTGATTGTCGCCTCCAGCATGTTGAACGACGCCGACTACGTAAAGCTGAGCGAACAGCTGCCGGTGGTGCTGTTTGACCGCCATATCAGCGACACCCAACTGCCGCTGGTGATCACCGATTCGCTGACCCCCACCGCCGAGCTGGTTGAGCGCCTGGCGCGCGCCAACCCGGACGAGATCTATTTTCTTGGCGGCCAGCCGCGCTTATCGCCGACTAAAGATCGTCTGGCGGGCTTTATGCAGGGTCTTGAGCGCGCAGGCGTCACGCCGCGCCCGGAGTGGATTATTCACGGTAACTATCACCCGAGCAGCGGATATGAGATGTTCGCCGCTCTCTGCGCGCGCCTCGGCCGCCCGCCAAAAGCGCTGTTTACCGCCGCCTGCGGCCTGCTCGAAGGGGTGCTGCGCTATATGAGCCAGCATCACCTGATGGAGAGCGATATCCATATCGCCAGCTTCGACGATCACTATCTCTATGATTCGCTCTCTCTTCCCATCGATACCGTCGAGCAGAATATCCCGCGCCTGGCGCAGGACTGCTTCGATATCATCACGCAGCTGGTGGACGGCAACGAACCGGCCACGCCGCAGCGCATTCTTCCTGCCACGCTGCGCTGGCGTCATCCGTAGCTTACCCAGGCGTGGCGCGTTAGTGCCGCGCCAACTCCGTAAGAACCGGCTTACTCTGTAAGCGCAGCGGATGCACGTTGCGCTTGCTTCTTTCCCATTTGTATTTTAGATTTTCCTAAATTTAGAAAAAGCTAAAATATCATGTCACCCTCGAATATTACGCAGTTACAGAACCAGGCAGAGCAGGCCGCTGCGCTGCTGAAAGCGATGAGTCACCCGCGACGGTTGCTGATTTTGTGCATGCTTTGCGATGTGCCCGGCACCCATGCGGGCGAACTCTCGGCGTTGACCGGTCTTAGCCCGTCGGCCACTTCGCAGCACCTGACACGCATGAAGGGTGAGGGGCTGATTGAGAGCGTGCGTCAGGCGCAACGCATCACCTACTTCATCAAAGATCCCGCCGTGAACCATATCGTTAACACACTCAAGGGCATTTACTGCCCGGAGGTCTGAATATGCACTACAGCACCATCACCCCGCGCGATGCGCGTATACAGCAGCAGCAGGGCGTGCCGCTGATTGATATTCGCCAGCCAGATGAGTTTCGCCGCGAACATCTGCCCGATGCCCTCTCCCTGCCGCTGGAGGATCTGCTGGCCGGTAAAAGACTGAGCAGTGAAAAACCCGCGCAAACGGTGATTTTCCACTGCCAGTCCGGGATGCGTACCCAGAAAAATGTTGAGGCATTAATCCAGGCCGCCGCGCCTGCTCAGGTGGTGTTGCTTGAAGGGGGTGTGGCGAACTGGAAGCGCGCGGGTTTGCCAACGGTGCAGGATAAACGTCAGCCGCGCCCGCTAATGCAGCAGGTGCAGATCGTCGCGGGCAGCCTGGTGCTACTTGGCGTGCTGCTCGGCTACCTGCTCAATCCGGCACTCTTTCTGCTCGCCGGGTTTGTTGGCGCAGGCCTGCTCTTCGCGGGATTAAGCGGCTGGTGCGGCATGGCGCTGCTGCTGGCGAAGATGCCGTGGAACCGATCCTGATGTGCGGCATTTCTCCTCCGGGTCAAATGAGTGATATATTTCCCGGCCTACACCCAAGGAGACGCCATGGCGGAATTTGATTCACTCGCGCAGGAAGAGCTGGCGCAGGCAGAAGCTTTGCAGCAACAGGCACGGGATCGTGCGCTACTCAACCAGGTACTCGACATCTATGGTCAAAAGTATGTGGCAGAGCAGTTAAAGAAAGCGGGCAAATCTGAGTGGAGCCGCGAAGCGCTCAACCGCTGGGTTAACGGCAAAAGCGCGGCGAAAACCCTCACCGCTGCCGAAGAAACCCTGCTGCGCGGGCTGCTGCCCTCCCCGCCCGCGCACCATCCCGATTACCGTTTTCGCTTTATCGATCTCTTTGCCGGTATTGGTGGCATCCGCAGCGGGTTTGAAGCGATTGGCGGGCAGTGCGTCTTTACCAGCGAGTGGAACAAAAACGCGGTGCGCACCTATAAAGCCAACTGGTATAACGACAGCGCCACCCACACCTTTAATCAGGATATCCGTGAAGTGACGCTGAGCGGCAACCCCGCCATCTCTGAAGCGCAGGCCTACGCCCATATCGCGCAACATATTCCTGAACATGACGTCTTGTTAGCCGGTTTCCCCTGCCAGCCCTTTAGCCTTGCTGGCGTCAGTAAGAAGAATGCCCTCGGGCGGGCGCACGGCTTTGAGTGCGAAGCGCAGGGAACACTCTTTTTCGACGTTGCGCGGATTATCAAAGCCCGCCGCCCGGCCATTTTCGTGCTGGAAAACGTCAAAAACCTCAAGAGCCACGACAAAGGCAAGACCTTCAGCGTGATCATGAACACGCTGGATGAGCTGGGCTACGATGTCGCTGACGCAGAGGGCTCAGGCAAAAACGATCCGAAGATTATCGACGGCAAACACTTTCTGCCGCAGCACCGCGAGCGCATTGTGCTGGTCGGTTTTCGCCGCGACCTCAATCTCGCCAACGGCTTTACGCTGCGCGATATCGACCGTCTCTATCCGCAGCAGCGCCCGACCTTTGGTGAACTCCTGGAGCCTGTCGTCGACAGTAAGTATGTGCTCTCGCCCAAACTGTGGGATTACCTCTATCGCTATGCCAAAAAGCACGCCGCCAAAGGTAACGGCTTCGGCTTTGGCCTGGTCGATCCCACAAACGCCGACAGCGTGGCGCGCACCCTCTCGGCGCGCTATCACAAAGATGGTTCTGAAATTCTTATCGATCGCGGCTGGGATAGAGCGCTGGGCGAGGCAGACTTTACCCACGCGGATAACCAGGCGCGTCGTCCGCGTCGCCTGACGCCGCGCGAATGTGCCCGCCTGATGGGCTTTGAGAAGGTGGGCGAAAAGCCGTTCCGCATCCCGGTTTCTGATACCCAGGCGTATCGCCAGTTCGGCAACTCGGTGGTGGTGCCGGTGTTTGCAGCGGTGGCCAAACTGCTGGCTCCGCGCATCGATCTGGCGGTGAAACAGCGGAAAAAGAAGAGCAAACTGTGACGCATAAGACACTTCACTGCGCCGGGGTGAGGTGTTTGATAAGCGATCGTAAAGTTAACAGGGGCCAGGTCGATAGTAGTTGAGCAATCCCGACTCTTTTACGGACTATGACCATGCTCAAAAACATACGTGTTATTACCGGCATCATTATCGCGCTTTCGATATTTTGCCTTCTTCAACTGGTCACCGGGGGTCTTTTTTACTCGGCGGTCAATAACGACCGGGTAAATTTCCAGAACACCGGCGTTCTGAATGCGCAGCAAGAAAACCTTGGCGACAGCGTGAATACGCTGATCAAAACCCGCGTCACCGTCACCCGCGTGGCGATCCGCTTCCTGAAAAACCAGCGCGATCCGGCCTCCCTTGCCAGCATCGAAAAGCTGCTCAACACCGCAACCGATTCCCTGCAGAAATCTGAAGCCTATTTCAGTAACTATAAAAGCACGCCGCGCGTCGCCGGGCAGGAGAGCGCACTGGCGGACGACGTCGCGCAGAAGATCACTAAAATGCACGATGTGTTGCAGCAGTCGATCGCCTTCCTGCGCGCTAACAACTATGAAGCCTATGGCAACCTGGATGCGCAGCAAGCGCAGGATGAGATGGATGCCAGCTACGCCAAATGGCGCACCGAAAACAACACCTTCCTGCAGGCCGCCGCACAGCAGAACCAGCATAGCTTTACCAGTATGCAGTGGACGCTGGGGGTAATTCTGCTGGTGGTGATTGCGGTGATGGTGATGATCTGGCTCGGCCTGCAGCACCTGCTGCTGCGCCCACTGCACAGCATCATGAACCATATCCGCGCCATTGCCGGCGGCGATTTGACGCAGCCGATTGCGGCACAGGGGCGTAACGAGATGAGCCAGCTGGCAGCCGGTCTGCATGAGATGCAATCTTCGCTGGTGAAAACCGTTAGCGCGGTGCGCAGCAGTTCAGACTCGATCTATACCGGTGCCAGCGAAATCTCGACCGGCAATAACGATCTCTCTTCACGTACCGAGCAGCAGGCCGCGTCGCTGGAAGAGACCGCCGCCAGCATGGAGCAGTTGACTGCAACGGTGAAACAGAACACCGATAACGCTCGTCAGGCGTCGCAGCTGGCGAAAACCGCTTCTGACACCGCTGCGCGCGGCGGTCAGGTGGTGAGCAACGTGGTACGCACGATGAGCGAGATCTCCGACAGTTCCCAGCAGATTGCCCATATTACCAGTGTCATTGACGGCATTGCCTTCCAGACCAATATCCTGGCGCTTAACGCCGCCGTGGAAGCTGCGCGCGCGGGCGAACAGGGCCGTGGCTTCGCCGTGGTGGCAGGTGAAGTACGCACGCTGGCAAGCCGCAGCGCGCAGGCGGCAAAAGAGATCAAAACGTTAATTGAAAACTCCGTCAACCGCGTCAACTCCGGCACCACGCTGGTTGCGGAAGCGGGCGATACCATGAAAGAGATCGTCAATGCGGTGACCCGCGTGACGGATATTATGGGCGAGATCGCCTCGGCATCCGATGAGCAGAGCAAAGGCATTGAGCAGGTGAGCCTGGCCGTGTCGCAGATGGATAGTGTGACGCAGCAGAACGCCTCGCTGGTGCAGGAGTCCGCCGCCGCGTCCGCTGCGCTTGAAGAGCAGGCCGAGCAGCTGCGTCAGGCCGTTGCCGTGTTTCGCGTCAACGGTCACAGCGCGCTGCTGAACGCCAGACCGGGTAAACCGAGCGCCGCACCGCTGCGCCCTGTGGCCACCACCAGCACGGGCAGCAGCGACAGCAACTGGGAAACCTTCTGACAGCCAGCCGCGCGTTAAAAGTGTCGCGCCGGTTACGCTGCCACCCATGCTGTTATCTCGTGGTGTAAGTGCTCAATGTACCGCGTCAATTTCGGCAGCGGTCGGCTGTCCTGGCGATAGACCAGGTTCACCGGCCGCGGCCTGGGCGTGAAGGGCTGCATAATGCGCACCAGCGTGCCGTTTGCCAGCTCCTCGCGCACCAGGATTTCAGGCTGCAACAGCAGCCCCGCCCCGGCAATTGCCGCCATCCGCAACCCCTGCCCGTCATTACAGCGCAGCACCGGATCGCGCTGCCAGCTCGTCTCCCCCGCTTCACCCGGTAATTTCCACTCATTGCGCCGGTTCCATACGCCGTTCGACAGACAGCGGTGATCGCGCAGCGCCTCGGGTGAGGCCGGCTCGCCATAACGCGCCAGATAAGCAGGCGCGGCGCAAATCACCATCCGGTAGAGGCAGAGCGGCTTGACCACCACATCCTCACTGTTCACCGCGCCGATGCGGATCGCCAGATCGTACCCCTCCTCCAGCAGATCGACGCTGCGATTACTGAGATCCAGCTCGACGCGCACCTGCGGCCATGCCGTGAGGAAAGTCGCGGTGATCGGCGCGATGACGCAGCCGCCAAAGGTGGTTGAGGCAGTGACGCGCAGCGTACCGGCAGGGGCTGCGCGCAGCCGCTCTACCGAGGTTTCGGCGATATGCACCTGCTCCAGCACCCGCCGCGCCTCCTCATAGAAGACGCGGCCGGCGTCCGTCAGGCTCTGACGTCGGGTATTACGCGCCAGCAGGCGCGTCGCCAGGCTGTTTTCAAGTTGAGTAATGTATTTCCCGACCATCACCGCCGAGATCTCCAGCCTGACGGCGGCCTGAGTAAACGACCCCGCCTCTGCCACGGCGACAAACACCGCCATACTGCGCAGCTTATCCATAGTACAAACCATTAGTTAGGAATGAATAAACATTAAGAGCATTTATCTTATCAATGATTAGCGAAAAAATGACCACTCCGCACACTGAAGGAGAGGTGAAATGAAGATTATCGTGACAGGTGCTACCGGCACCCTTGGCCGGGCAGTCGTGGCAGAACTGAGTAAAGATAACGAAGTGATAAGCGTCGGACTCACCCACGGCGAGTTACAGGTCGATTTAACGCGTGATGAGAGTGTCGAGGCGCTGTTTGCGCAGACCGGACGCGTCGATGCGATTGTTGCCACCACGGGCTCACTCTTTTTTGGCCCGCTGACGGCGATGCGCGCAGAGGATTTTGCTTTCGGCCTTAACGACAAACTGCTGGGTCAGGTGCGGCTGGCACTGATGGGCCAGCACTATCTCAATGATGGCGGGTCGATCACGTTGACCAGCGGCATTATCGGCAGCGAACCCATTGCGCAGGGAGTGAACGCCACCGCGGTCAATGCCGCACTGGAGGGGTTTGTGCGTGCGGCGGCGTGCGAGTTACCGCGCGGCTTACGCATCAATGTCGTCAGCCCAACGGTGCTCCGCGAATCCGTTGAGAAATATGGCGCGTTCTTCCCGGGGTTTGAAAGTGTGCCTGCCGCACGCGCTGCACTGGCCTATCGACGCAGTGTTCACGGCGTGCAGACAGGCCGCACGTTTACCGTCGGGTATTAAGCGCGCGGGGTTTCGTCACCCGCAGGTTGCTCTGCCGCTTTCAGCAGGGTGGTGAACTGCGTCCACTGCTGCTGTAACGCGTTAAGATGGCCCTTCTCCAGCGCGGTCATAAACGGCAGCGAACCGCCTTTTTCTATCTGCTGGTTCATCTGCGCGAACCAGCTGTTACTGTCGCTGCTATTGGCGGTGCTCGCCAGCATCTCTTTGCGTGCGATTTGTGACGAATGGGTGCCGGCATCAAGCTGCTCGATCGCCTGCTGGTTCTGTTTCGCATACCCCGTGTCGCCGAGGCTTTGCGCCAGCGCCACCGACTGGGTCAGCACTTCGCGTTGAATCTGATCCGCCTGCTCGCCCTTTTTTGCCACAAACCCGGCGACGAACTCACGCGCCTGCTGCTGGTAATCCGCAGAGACGAACTTATCCACGACATAATTGAGTTTCGCCTGAGTCATCGCCACGTCCATGCCGAGAGTGGTCTCATTACCGCTGCCTTGCGGCGAGGTCAACGCCTGGTGCAGTGCCGTGGCCATATCATCGGCGCTAATGTTGGAGTGATAGAAAAAGTCGATAAAGCTTACGGCGTCGTTTGCGGTCGCCGGATCGCCATAGAAGGCGCTGTCAAGGCGCGGGCCGGTTGCGTGAGAGGCCATATTGGAGTTGCGCAGTGCTGCCATTTCGCGGGCAACTTTTTCGCTCTCCTCTTTGGTTGGCTGTGGCTTGCTCTGTGCAACGCGCGCCAGCGCTTCCTCTGAGAGAGAAACGGAAATCGAACTTTCGGTAACGCTCTCTTTTCCGCCAGGGTTGGGGGTTTTTAACAGACGTAACTCGTATTGCGACTGTGATGCCACAGAGACACCAACTTCCTGAATGCTCATTTCGCTTCCTTAAAGTGATTGCTGACGTGATATTTATCGACGCAACCAACGCTCTCTTTAATGTTTTGGAGAAAAAATGTGCACTCGATCGGCTCGGGGCGGAAAACCGCCCCGGATGAATCAGTCGCGGGATTGCACCCAGAAGGCGTGGATCAGGCCCGGGATGTAACCCAGCAGCGTGAGCAGAATGTTAAGAAGAAACGCCAGGCCTAAGCCTTTCCCGAGCAGCACGCCCAGCGGCGGAAGAAGAATCGTAATGACAATACGCCAAAAGCCCATATAGCCTCCTGTGCAAGATAAATTCCAGGTGATTGATAATTTACACAATCTGTTTAAGCGTAGCCCCTATATGCCACCGTGCCAATCAGCCATCAAGAGGTTTACCCTCTTTTACGCTGTACCACGCTCGCCCTTCAGTCTATGTTTACTTTCACAACCTCATTACAAAGGAGAGACGTATGTTTTCTGTAGGCGATATCGTTCAACCGCGGATTGGTGGCCCAAAACTGAAAGTTCTGGAGGTGCATGAGGATCAAATTGTTGCGGTGCCGACTCACAACGAGCAGGCGGAGAAGCTGACGCTTAAAGCTGAAGATGTCGCGCTCTATAAAGAAGAGGGCGACTTTGGCGTCTGCTAACTCAGGGCGGTGGGCTCGCCCGCCGCGTACCTGCATAAATCCTCCCTGCTGATGCGTAAAACCTCACCCCCTCCAGACCGCATCTTATGCTACTGAAAACGCCTTACTAGCATAAAAGATACTACCTCAGCGCTTTTCACTCTTCGCAAAAGCACAGCGCGCTATGCTTACGGCTATCCCTTGAAACTAAAACCTTTAACTCATTGATAGTAAAAGTCTTTAATCGCACCCCCAACAATAATAGGGCAATGCGGATGAATGCAGCAGCTACAGAGCACTTTATCCATGCAGAAGTTAAAAATAAAAATTAATCGCTAGTTGAGAGTTTTAAATCAGACAGATACGCTATGCGCGTAAATTAGTCCGTTTTAAAACGCTAAATCTCTTCATTGCGCCATCATTTTTCAAGGAGCTTCATCATGTTCTCTTCGCAGTCTCGCCTGCGCCACGCCGCTGCGGACACTTTCGCGATGGTGGTCTACTGTTCAGTAGTGAACATGGTGATTGAAATATTCCTCTCCGGTATGAGCTTTGAGCAGTCCCTTTCCTCTCGTCTGGTGGCGATCCCGGTCAACATCATTATTGCCTGGCCTTACGGCTTTTATCGCGATCTCTTTATGCACTATGCGCGCCGCATCAGCCCCGCAGGCTGGATGAAAAATCTGGCAGATGTGCTGGCGTACGTCACTTTTCAGTCACCGGTGTATGTCACGATCTTGTGGTCGGTAGGGGCTGACTGGCAGCAGATTATGGCGGCGGTGAGTTCAAATATCGTGATTTCGATGTTGATGGGTGCGGTGTACGGCTATTTCCTCGACTACTGCCGCCGTCTGTTCCGGGTGAGTCATTACCACCAGGCGAAAGCCTGATGGCAGCTCTGGCTTAGTGCTGTTCGCCGAACAGGCCGGTCAGGAAGCGCTCAAGCGCCATACGCGAACTGAAACCATGCGGAATGCCGTAATGTTCCTGTTCATGTCCGCCCAGATAGAGCGGGAAATTGTGGTAGTGATCGCATAACTTAATCTCCGATGCGGGATCGGCCAGCGATGAACTGCGCTCTTTCAGGGTAGGATGGATAACCAGCGCCGTGCGGCCCATACGTGCTTCACGGTTAACATAAACATAGTTTTCGCCACGGCGATAACCGTACGCTTTGTTGGTCGCCACATCCATCGTAAAGCCGACATTCTCCAGCACGCGCGCCACTTCATCGGGTCGTAAATACATAGATTTTCCTCATCATCTCTCAACTGCTTCGCAACCTTACAGTACTGAGCATGGTCAGTGACTCAGAAAATTCCACAAACTGCGCGCAAAAGGGTGTTTGCCGTTTGGCCTGTAAATTTATGGTCTACGCTTAAAAGCACACCAAAAAAAGGGAGGCTACTATGTTAAACAGACCCACTCGCCGTGAAGTAGATGAAGGTGTTGAAGATATCAATAATGATGTCAACCAGTTAGCTGATAGCCTGGAAGAGTTGCTTAAATCCTGGGGCAGCGACGCGAAAGAGGAAGGCGAATCTGCGCGGCGTAAAGCGCAGGCGCTGCTGAAAGAGACTCGCGCCCGCATGCATGGTCGCAACCGTGTGCAACAAGCTGCACGTGACGCCGTCGGCTGCGCCGATAGCTTTGTAAAAGATCGCCCGTGGTGCAGCGTGGGTGCCGCCGCCGCAGTCGGTATTTTTGTCGGCGCGCTGCTCAGCTTCCGTCGTTAATTTATACAAATAATCTGAAACCTCTGCCCATCCCGCCGGATGGCAGGGGTTTTTCTTTCTCCTTTTTTCACCCCGCCTTACAATACGCGGCGACATTTCGCCCTTACCCATTCAGCCACTCCTCTGGGCACGGCCTGTGTCTTTTTCCCATATATTGTATGGTTGATAAAGTTTATAACTACATCTAGTATCTCTTCTTGTGCTCCATACACTAACTGACGCGATCTATCGCGCCGCTCTATCACTTTTAACGGAAATACGAATCATGCGCATTACTATTTACACTCGAGATGATTGTGTTCAGTGCCACGCCACCAAACGGGCGATGGAGAGCCGGGGTTTTGAGTTTGAGATGGTGAACATTGATCATGTGCCGGATGCCGCAGACCAGCTGCGCGCGATGGGTTTTCGCCAGCTGCCGGTGGTAGTCGCAGGCGAGACAAAATGGTCCGGGTTCCGCCCGGATATGATTAATCGTCTCAGCGCAGCCGCATGAGCACGCTCGTCTACTTCTCCAGCAGCTCGGAAAATACTCATCGCTTTATTGTGCGTCTGGGGCTGCCGGCGGTGCGTATTCCGCTGAACGAGCGTGAGCGCATCCAGGTAGACGAACCCTATATTTTGGTGGTTCCCAGCTACGGCGGCGGCGGTACGGCTGGCGCTGTGCCGCGCCAGGTGATCCGCTTTTTGAACGATCCGCATAATCGGGCGTTGATTCAAGGCGTGATCGCCGCCGGTAATCGCAACTTTGGCGATGCGTTTTGCCGCGCGGGCGATGTTATTGCGCAGAAGTGCGCTGTGCCCTACCTCTATCGGTTTGAATTGATGGGGACTGCGCAGGACATCATCAACGTGCGAACAGGAGTAAGCGAATTTTGGCAACAACAACCGCAGCGCGCGTGATGCAAAGCACGCCCGATTTCCATGCCCTGAATGCCATGCTCAATCTTTACGATCGTGACGGCCGCATTCAGTTTGAAAAAGACCACCAGGCGGTGGAGACGTTTATGGCGCACCACGTTCGCCCTAACAGCGTTCACTTTGCAAGCCAGGATGAGCGCCTTGACTGGCTGGTGGCGGAAAATTATTACGATGAAAGCGTGCTCGCGCGCTATGAGCGGGCATTTGTCACTGACCTGCTGGCGAAAGCGAAGGCGCGCGGTTTTCGCTTCCAGACCTTCCTGGGTGCCTGGAAGTTCTACACCAGCTACACGCTGAAAACATTCGATGGCAAACGCTATCTGGAAGATTTTGAAGATCGCGCCTGCATGGTGGCCTTAACCCTGGCGCAGGGCGATACCGCACTGGCGCAGGAGTTGGTGGAGGAGATCCTCTCGGCCCGCTTCCAGCCCGCAACGCCAACCTTCCTCAACTGCGGCAAAAAGCAGCGCGGCGAGCTAGTCTCCTGTTTCCTGCTGCGCATTGAAGACAATATGGAATCAATTGGCCGTGCGGTGAACTCTGCCCTGCAGCTCTCCAAGCGCGGCGGTGGCGTCGCCTTTTTACTCTCGAATCTGCGTGAAGCCGGAGCGCCAATCAAGCGCATCGAAAACCAGTCTTCCGGCGTGATCCCGGTGATGAAGATGCTGGAAGATGCCTTCTCCTATGCTAATCAACTGGGCGCGCGCCAGGGCGCAGGCGCGGTCTATCTGCACGCGCATCACCCGGATATTCTGCGCTTCCTTGATACCAAGCGCGAAAACGCCGATGAGAAGATCCGCATCAAAACCCTGTCGCTGGGGGTGGTGATCCCGGATATCACCTTCCAGCTGGCGAAAGAGAATGCGCAGATGGCGCTCTTCTCCCCGTACGATGTGGAGCGCCTCTATGGCAAGCCGTTTGGAGATATGGCAATCAGCGAAAACTACGACCAGTTAGTGGCCGATGAGCGGGTGCGCAAAAGCTGGATCAATGCGCGCGACTTCTTCCAGACGCTGGCGGAGATCCAGTTTGAGTCCGGTTATCCCTACATCATGTTTGAAGATACGGTCAACCGCGCCAACCCGATTGCCGGGCGCATCAACATGAGCAACCTCTGCTCGGAGATTTTGCAGGTTAACAGCGCCTCAATCTTTGATGACAACCTCGACTATGCTCACACCGGGCACGATATCTCCTGTAATCTCGGCTCGCTGAATATCGCCCATACCATGGATTCGCCCGATTTTGGTCGCACCGTTGAGACCGCGATCCGCGGTTTAACCGCCGTCTCCGATATGAGCCATATTCGCTCGGTGCCGTCGGTGGAAGCGGGCAACGCCGCTTCCCATGCGATTGGGCTTGGGCAGATGAACCTGCACGGCTATCTGGCACGTGAAGGCATTGCCTATGGCAGCCCGGAAGGGCTCGATTTCACCAACCTCTACTTCTACACCATCACCTGGCATGCGCTGCATACCTCGATGATGATCGCCCGTGAACGCGGCCAGACCTTCGCCGGTTTTCCCGCCTCTCGCTACGCCAGCGGGGAGTATTTTGATCGCTATCTTGAAGGCGACTGGCAGCCGAAAACCAATAAAGTGCGCGCGCTGTTTGCCCGCGCGAATGTCACCCTCCCCACGCGCGAGATGTGGCAGCAGCTGCGTGAAGAGGTGATGCGTTACGGCATTTACAACCAGAATTTGCAGGCGGTGCCGCCGACCGGATCGATCTCCTATATCAACCATGCGACATCGAGTATTCACCCGATTGTGTCGAAGATTGAGATCCGCAAAGAGGGAAAAACCGGGCGCGTTTACTACCCTGCCCCATTTATGACCAATGAGAACCTGGCCCTGTACGAAGATGCCTATGAGATTGGGCCGGAGAAGATCATCGATACCTACGCCGAAGCGACGCGCCATGTCGATCAGGGTCTGTCACTGACGCTCTTCTTCAAAGATACCGCCACCACGCGCGACATCAACCGGGCGCAGATTTACGCCTGGAAAAAGGGCATTAAGACGCTCTACTACATCCGCTTGCGCCAGCTTGCGCTGGAAGGCACCGAAATCCAGGGCTGCGTCTCTTGTGCGCTGTAAGGAAAACATGATGACCCCACTCTCCCGCGTCAGCGCGGTGAACTGGAACAAAATCCAGGATGATAAAGACCTCGAAGTGTGGAACCGGCTGACCAGCAACTTCTGGCTACCGGAAAAAGTACCGCTGTCGAACGATATTCCGGCCTGGCAGAGCTTAAGCCCTGCCGAACAGCAGCTGACGATCCGGGTGTTTACCGGGCTGACGCTGCTCGACACCATTCAGAACACCGTCGGCGCACCGGCGCTGATGCCGGATGCCGCCACGCCGCACGAAGAAGCGGTGCTCTCCAACATCAGCTTTATGGAGGCGGTGCACGCCCGCTCCTACAGCTCCATCTTCTCGACTCTCTGCCAGACGCGGGATGTTGATGCCGCTTACGCCTGGAGCGAAGAGAATCACGCCCTGCAGCGCAAAGCGCAGATCGTGCTGAGCCATTACCGCGCTGACGATCCGCTGAAGAAAAAGATCGCCAGCGTCTTTCTGGAGTCGTTTCTCTTCTACTCTGGTTTCTGGCTTCCGATGTACTGGTCGAGCCGCGGCAAACTGACCAACACCGCCGATCTGATTCGGCTGATCATCCGCGATGAAGCGGTGCACGGTTATTACATCGGCTATAAGTACCAGAAGGGATTAGAGAAAGTGAGCGAGAGCGAGCGAGAGTCGCTAAAATCTTTCGCCCTCGATCTGCTGATGGAGCTGTATGATAACGAGCTCGCTTACACCGACGATCTCTACGCCGACAGCGGCTGGGCAGAGGAGGTAAAAGCGTTTCTCTGTTACAACGCTAACAAGGCGCTGATGAACCTCGGCTACGAGGCGCTCTTCCCGCCGGAGATGGCGGATGTCAACCCGGCGATATTGTCGGCGCTCTCGCCCAACGCCGACGAAAACCACGACTTTTTCTCCGGCTCCGGCTCGTCGTATGTGATGGGCAAAGCCGTCGAAACGGAAGACGAGGACTGGAATTTTTAAATATTCTCTCCTCTCGCTCAGCGGGAGGAGAATCTCCCATCGGTTTATAATTCACTACTATTTATTCCGCCCCACCTAAGCTGATTCTTAGCAAAATAACTATGGCGATCTGCACTGTCATGATTTGTTCATATTTCACAAAATCATGCCAATTCAGCCTTGTTTTTCTCACCAATTCGAAAAAATGATTACCCGCGCCAGCCCTTATATCATGGGAAATAATGCCATTTCACTGCATGGGAATTGTGTAAAGCGCGGAACGGAAGGGTTGTCTCAGATGGAGAGTGTGGTAGGGTATGACCAGTAAAATATATTCATTGGGTAGCGTATCGAAATAATAAATAACAGGAACTCTATTATTGCATGGCAATTAAATTAGAAGTTAAGAATCTATACAAAGTATTTGGCGAGCATCCGCAAAGAGCTTTCAAATATATAGAAAAAGGACTTTCGAAAGAAGCAATACTGGAAAAAACGGGTCTGTCGCTTGGCGTTAAAGACGCCAGTCTGGCCATTGAAGAAGGCGAGATATTCGTCATCATGGGGTTATCCGGCTCGGGTAAATCCACTATGGTACGCCTTCTCAATCGCCTGATTGAACCCACCCGCGGGCAGGTGCTGATTGACGGCGTTGATATCGCCAAAATATCCGATACTGAGCTTCGTGAGGTGCGCAGAAAAAAGATTGCGATGGTATTCCAGTCATTTGCGCTGATGCCCCATATGACGGTGCTGGATAATACAGCATTTGGTATGGAATTAGGCGGCACGCCCGCGCAGGAGCGGCAGGAAAAAGCGCTTGATGCGCTACGCCAGGTGGGGCTGGAAAATTACGCCCACGCCTACCCGGATGAACTCTCCGGCGGCATGCGTCAGCGCGTCGGTTTAGCCCGCGCATTAGCCATCAATCCCGATATCTTATTAATGGATGAGGCCTTCTCCGCGCTCGATCCCTTAATTCGTACCGAGATGCAGGATGAACTGGTAAAGCTGCAGGCGAAACATCAGCGCACCATTGTCTTTATTTCCCATGATCTCGATGAAGCGATGCGGATTGGCGACCGGATTGCGATTATGCAAAACGGCGAAGTGGTGCAGGTTGGCACGCCGGATGAGATTTTAAATAACCCGGCCAATGATTATGTGCGCACCTTTTTCCGCGGCGTCGATATTAGCCAGGTGTTCAGCGCGAAAGATATTGCCCGCCGCACGCCCGTCGGGCTGATCCGTAAAACGCCCGGTTTCGGCCCGCGCTCGGCGCTGAAAGTGTTGCAGGATGAAGACCGCGAATATGGCTACGTCATTGAGCGCGGCAATAAGTTTGTCGGCATTGTCTCCATCGACTCCCTGAAGGCGGCGCTGGCCGCAAGTCAGGGGATCGAGGCGGCGCTGATTGACTCCCCGCTTGCGGTGGAGGCAGACACGCCGCTCAGCGAACTGCTCTCCCATGTCGGACACGCGCCCTGCGCGGTGCCGGTGGTGGGCGAAGAGCAACAGTACGTGGGCATCATTTCGAAACGAATGCTGCTGCAAGCTTTAGATCGCGAGGGGGCAAACAATGGCTGATCAAAACAATCCGTGGCAGAGCGCGCCAGCAACCGACAGCGCCGCACAGGCGACAGATGCCTGGGGCGGCGGCGCGGCGGCGCCCGCCGATAGCGGCAGCGCTGACTGGCTCAACAGCGCCCCGGCTCCCGCGCCGGAACACTTCAATATTATGGATCCGTTCCATAAAACCCTGATCCCGCTCGACAGTTGGGTGACGCAGGCGATCGATTGGGTAGTACTCCATTTCCGCCCGCTCTTCCAGGGCATTCGCGTGCCGGTGGATTACATTCTCAGCGGCTTCCAACAGCTGCTGCTCGGCATGCCGTCGCCGGTGGCGATTATCCTCTTCTCGCTGATCGCCTGGCAGATGAGCAGCGCCGGGATGGGCATCGCAACGCTGGTATCGCTGATTGCCATCGGTGCGATTGGTGCCTGGTCGCAGGCGATGATCACCCTGGCGCTGGTGCTTACCGCGCTGCTGTTCTGTGTGGTGATCGGCTTGCCGATGGGGATCTGGCTGGCGCGCAGCCCGCGGGCGGCGAAGATTATTCGCCCGCTACTGGATGCGATGCAGACCACTCCGGCGTTCGTCTACCTGGTGCCGATTGTGATGCTGTTTGGCATCGGCAACGTACCGGGCGTGGTGGTGACGATTATCTTCGCCCTGCCGCCGGTGGTGCGCCTGACCATCCTCGGCATTAACCAGGTGCCAGCCGATCTGATTGAAGCCTCGCGCTCCTTTGGTGCCAGCCCGCGTCAGATGCTGTTCAAAGTTCAGCTGCCGCTGGCGATGCCAACCATTATGGCGGGCATCAACCAGACCCTGATGCTGGCGCTGTCGATGGTGGTGATCGCCTCAATGATCGCCGTCGGCGGGCTGGGGCAGATGGTGCTGCGCGGTATCGGTCGCCTTGATATGGGCCTTGCCAGCGTTGGCGGCGTCGGGATTGTGATCCTCGCGATTATTCTCGACCGCCTGACCCAGGCGGTAGGCCGCGACTCGCGCAGCCGCGGTAACCGCCGCTGGTATCAGACCGGCCCGCTCGGCCTGCTGACCCGCCCCTTCGCCAAATAATTTTGCTGCCCGGCGCACGCCGCCGGGCAACAACATCACACCCGAAAAATAAGGAACAACGATGCGACATAGCGTACTTTTTGCCACAGCGTTTGCCACCCTTCTCTCCACCAGCGCCTTTGCCGCCGATCTGCCGGGCAAAGGCATTACTGTTAAACCGTTTCAGAGCACCATTGCCGAAGAGGCTTTCCAGACCCTGCTGGTAAGCCGCGGCCTTGAAAAGCTTGGCTACACGGTCGAAAAGCCTGATGAGGTCGATTACAACGTCGGCTACACCTCGATGGCCGCAGGCGATGTCACTTTTACCGCCGTAAACTGGCAGCCGCTGCATGACGATATGTATGCCGCTGCCGGGGGCGATAAGAAGTTCTACCGTGAAGGCACCTATGTGACCGGCGCGGCGCAGGGCTACCTGATCGATAAGAAAACCGCCGATAAGTATCACATCACCAACATTGAGCAGTTAAAAGATCCGAAAATCGCCAAACTGTTCGACGGCAACGGCGACGGTAAGGCCGATATGATGGGCTGCTCGCCGGGCTGGGGATGTGAAACGGTGATCAACCACCAGCATAAAGCCTATGGCCTGGAGAATACCGTTACGGTTAACCACGGTAATTACTCGGCGATGATGGCGGACACCATCACCCGCTTTAAAGAGGGGAAACCGATCCTTTACTACACCTGGACGCCCTACTGGGTCAGCGATGTGCTGAAACCGGGGAAAGATGTGGTCTGGCTGCAGGTGCCGTTCTCCTCCCTGCCGGGCGAGCAGAAAAATATCGATACCAAACTGCCGAACGGCATGAACTATGGCTTCCCGGTAAACACCATGCACATTGTCGCCAATAAAGCCTGGGCGGAGAAGAACCCGGCGGCGGCGAAACTCTTCGCGGTCATGAAACTGCCGCTGGCGGATATCAACGCCCAGAATGCGATGATGCACGCAGGCAAAGCCTCAGAAGCGGATGTGCAGGGCCACGTTGATGGCTGGATCAAAGCCCATCAGCAGCAGTTTGATGGCTGGGTGAAAGAGGCGCTCGCCGCGCAGAAGTAACGCCTGCCTTGCAGTAAGTTTTATACCGCGCCATCGGGTGTTATGCCGGATGGCGCTTTTGTTTTCCTGTCCTGAACAGGCTGCACAGATAACAACACGCGCGGGCAGGCAATTGTCTATGATGGCATTCTGACAAAACCATTAATGATGCTTGATAATCATGACAAAAACTCACCAGGGCCTCAGCCCGGCGCTGATTGCGCTCATGTCGGTGGCAACCGGTCTCGCCGTCGCCAGTAATTATTACCCTCAGCCCCTGCTGGATACTATCGCTAACGCCTTTTCGATCACCGCAAGCCAGGCCGGCTTTATCGTCACCGCCGCGCAGCTTGGCTACGCCGCCGGACTGCTGCTGTTGGTGCCGCTTGGCGATATGTTCGAGCGGCGCACATTAATTGTGGTGATGACATTGCTCTCAGCAGGCGGGATGCTGATTACTGCCAGCAGCCCATCGCTCGGATTGATGATTCTGGGTACGGCGCTCACCGGACTCTTCTCGGTGGTGGCGCAGCTCCTCGTGCCGCTGGCCGCTACACTTGCGACACCCGAGAGCCGTGGCCGCGTGGTCGGCACCATCATGAGCGGCCTGCTGCTGGGGATTTTGCTTGCGCGTACCGTTGCCGGGCTGCTGGCAAGCCTCGGCGGCTGGCGCACCGTTTACTGGGTCGCCAGCGTCTTAATGGTGCTGATGGCGCTGGCGCTCTGGCGCGGCCTGCCGAAACTCAAGTCGGAAACGCAGCTTAACTACCCGCAGCTGCTCGGCTCCGTCTTCACCCTCTTCGTGAGCAATAAACTGCTGCGCACCCGCGCACTGCTTGGCTGCCTGAGCTTTGCCAACTTCAGCGTCCTGTGGACCTCAATGGCCTTTCTGCTGGCTGCGCCGCCGTTTCACTTCTCTGATGCGATGATTGGCCTGTTTGGCCTGGTGGGTGCCGCCGGTGCATTAGGCGCGCGTCAGGCGGGCGGACTTGCGGATCGCGGGAAAGGCAACCTCACCACTACCGGCGGGCTGCTGCTGTTGCTGTTCTCGTGGCTCGCCACCTGGTGGGGTCACACCTCGGTGGTGGCGCTGGTTATTGGCATTATCGTGCTCGATCTCGCGGTACAGGCGGTGCATATCACTAACCAGACGATTATCTATCGCGCTAATCCCGAAGCGCGTAACCGTCTGACCGCCGGCTATATGACCAGCTACTTTATTGGTGGTGCCGCCGGTTCGCTGATTTCGGCCACGGCCTGGCAGCATGCGGGTTGGGCTGGCGTCTGCGCTGCGGGTGGTCTCCTCGCCCTGCTCAACGTGCTGGTGTGGTGGCGAGGATATCGCCATACGGAGGCGCAGAGCTAAGCAACCGCTCACGTTTAGGCAATTCGGTGCCAAACCGGGGTGTTAACACGTCCGTCACTCTGCTAAGGTTATAGGACTTGTTTATCCCGGTTATATTAACGTGGGTGATATATAACAAACTTTATGGATATGGAACGTTCATTGAATCACACCGCCGGGCCTGAAAAGGTGGTATCACACACGGAAGGCATTACAAACTGCCTGCCCCCTATTCTTAGCCACTGCGCCGTGGCATTTTCCCTCGTTTCGCACGCCCGCTTCGCTGGTCGCCACCTCTGGCATCGTCACCGCCCTCTCTTTCCCACGCTACTGAGCGCACTGTTGTCCCGTGTCGCCTGGAAATTTTTGGCACATGTATAGATAGAGCAAATTTATTAGCACAAATAATACATTTACTTTATTTGTCACCGTCGTTACTATATCGACTGCAATTAATGAGGTTATACCCAAATGGATAGTTCGTTTACGCCCATCGAACAAATGCTTAAGTTTCGCGCCAGCCGCTATGAAGATTTCCCGTTTCAGGAGATTTTATTGACCCGTCTCTGTATGCATATGCAGGGCAAGCTGCTGGAAAACCGCAATAAGATGCTGAAAGCGCAGGGCATTAACGAGACATTGTTTATGGCGCTGATTACCCTGGAGTCGCAGGAAAATCACAGCATTCAGCCGTCGGAGCTGAGCAGCGCGCTGGGATCGTCACGCACCAACGCCACCCGTATCGCCGATGAGCTGGAGAAGCGCGGCTGGATCGAGCGCCGCGAAAGCGACAACGATCGCCGCTGTTTGCATCTGCAACTGACCGACAAAGGACATGAGTTCCTGCGTCAGGTTCTGCCTCCGCAGCACAACTGCCTGCATCAACTCTGGTCAACCCTGACCAATGCTGAGAAAGATCAGCTTGAGCAGATCACCCGTAAGCTTCTGTCTCGTCTCGACCAGATGGATGAAGAGGATGTGGTCCTTGAGGCGCTGCGCTAACGCGAAACGCAGCGTCTATTTCCAGAAAGAGCAATGTGAAGGGCCAGCTAAGCTGGCCTTTCTGACGAAAGGTCGGTACACGCCGACATAACGAAAAATAAGATCGTGGAGAAAATCATGAGCGCAAATGCGGAGAGCCCGACCCCGCAGCAACCGGTCAGAAAGCGCGGCAAACGTAAAGGACTGCTGCTGTTACTGACCTTGCTCTTTGTTGTCATTGCCGTGGCATACGGAATTTATTGGTTTTTAGTCCTGCGTCATTTCGAAGAGACTGACGATGCTTATGTAGCAGGTAACCAGGTACAGATCATGTCGCAGGTCGCCGGTAGCGTGACGAAGGTCTGGGCCGACAACACCGATTTTGTGCAAAAAGGCGATGTGCTGGTGACGCTTGATGAGACCGATGCCCGCCAGGCGTTTGAAAAAGCGCAGACCCAACTGGCAAGCAGCGTACGCCAGACCCGCCAGTCCATTATCAACAGCAAACAACTGCAGGCCAGCGTTGAGCTGAAAAAGACCGCCCTTGCACAGGCGCAGAGCGATCTTAACCGCCGTGTGCCGCTCGGCAGCGCGAATCTGATTGGCCGCGAAGAGCTGCAGCACGCCCGTGATGCGGTTGCCAGCGCGCAGGCTGCACTGGATGTGGCTGTTCAGCAATATAACGCCAATCAGGCGATCGTACTGGACACGCCGCTTGAAGAGCAGCCAGCGGTGAAGCAGGCGGCTACAGAAGTGCGCAATAGCTGGCTGGCCCTGCAGCGTACCAGGATTGTCAGCCCGCTTACCGGGTATGTCTCCCGCCGCGCGGTGCAGCCGGGTGCGCAGATTGCCACGACCACCCCGCTAATGGCCGTGGTTCCGGCAACCAACCTCTGGGTGGATGCGAACTTTAAAGAGACACAGCTCGCGCATATGCGTATCGGCCAGACCGCTACCATTGTCAGCGATTTTTATGGCGATGAGGTTGAATACAAAGGCAAAGTGGTCGGTCTAGATATGGGTACCGGCAGCGCCTTCTCCCTGCTGCCCGCGCAGAACGCGACCGGGAACTGGATCAAAGTGGTTCAGCGCCTGCCGGTGCGTGTGGAGCTTGATGCCCAGCAGCTGGCGGATCACCCGCTGCGCATTGGTCTTTCGACCACGGTGAAAGTCGATACGTCCGCGCGCGATGGCGCCGTGCTGGCGAAGCAGGCGCGCACCACGCCAGCCTATGAGAGTAACGCGCGGGAGATCAATCTTGAGCCGGTCAACACGCTTATCAATAACATTGTGAAAGCAAACGCCGGGTAATCTGAGATGAGTGCCATGCAACAGAAACCGCTGGAAGGCGCGCAGCTGGTCATTATGACCATTGCACTTTCACTCGCGACCTTCATGCAGGTGCTGGATTCCACCATCGCCAACGTGGCTATCCCGACGATCGCCGGCAACCTTGGCTCTTCGCTGAGCCAGGGGACCTGGGTGATCACCTCCTTCGGGGTGGCGAACGCCATCTCAATTCCGATTACCGGCTGGCTGGCAAAACGCTTCGGCGAAGTGCGGCTCTTTCTCTGGTCGACGGTGGCGTTTGCCCTCGCCTCGTGGGCGTGCGGCGTCTCCAACAGCCTTGGGATGCTGATCTTCTTCCGCGTTATCCAGGGGATTGTTGCCGGTCCGCTGATCCCGCTTTCGCAGAGCCTGTTGCTGAGTAACTACCCACCGGCGAAGCGCTCTATCGCGCTGGCGCTCTGGTCAATGACGGTGATTGTCGCGCCGATTTGCGGGCCGATCCTCGGCGGCTATATCAGCGATAACTACCACTGGGGCTGGATCTTCTTTATCAACGTGCCGATTGGCGCACTGGTGGTGCTGCTGACCCTGCAAAGCCTGCGCGGACGCGAAACGCGTACCGAGCAGCGGCGCATCGATGGCGTAGGCCTCGCGTTGCTGGTGGTGGGTATCGGCAGCCTGCAGGTGATGCTCGACCAGGGGAAAGAGCTGGACTGGTTCAACTCGACAGAGATTATTGTGCTGACGATTGTCGCGGTGATCTCCCTCAGCTTCCTGGTGGTATGGGAGCTTACCGACGATAATCCGATAGTTGATCTCTCGCTGTTTAAGTCGCGGAACTTCACCATCGGCTGCTTGTGTATCAGCCTTGCTTATATGCTCTACTTCGGCGCGATTGTGCTGCTGCCGCAGTTGTTGCAGGAGGTGTATGGCTATACCGCAACCTGGGCCGGGCTGGCGTCCGCGCCGGTCGGGGTGATCCCGGTGCTGCTGTCACCGATTATTGGTCGCTTTGCGCATAAGCTGGATATGCGCCGGCTGGTGACCTTTAGCTTCATTATGTATGCCGTGTGCTTCTACTGGCGCGCCTATACATTTGAGCCGGGAATGGACTTTGGCGCGTCAGCGTGGCCGCAGTTTATTCAGGGCTTCGCCGTGGCCTGCTTCTTTATGCCACTGACAACGATAACCCTCTCCGGGTTGCCGCCGGAGCGCCTGGCCGCGGCCTCCAGTTTGTCGAACTTTACGCGAACGCTGGCAGGCTCAATTGGTACCTCCATCACCACGACGCTGTGGACTAACCGGGAATCAATGCACCATGCACAGCTGACGGAGTCGGTGAACCCCTACAACCCGAACGCGCAGGAGATGTATAACCAGTTGCAGGGAATGGGGTTATCACAGCAGCAATCGTCAGGCTGGATCGCCCAGCAGATCACCAACCAGGGGCTGATTATCTCAGCTAATGAAATTTTCTGGGTCTCGGCGGGGGTCTTCCTGATACTTCTTGGCCTGGTCTGGTTCGCCAAACCACCGTTTGGTGCGGGCAGCAGCGGCGGCGCGCATTAACGTCAAATAAAAACGCCTCCGCAGGGAGGCGTKTTTTTATTTGACGATGCCGAGGATCTCAAGCGTCATGATCGATGCCACACCTGGCGGCACCATACCGGGGAGCCCTTTCTCACCGTAAGCCAGTTCAGCAGGGGTGTAGATTCGAATCCGCCCCCCCACTACCAATTTTTCAATCCCTGCGCGCATCAGCGGCGGTAGCTCGCTAAGCCGCCCGCTGTGGACAGCGCCGCGTGAAAGTACCTTACCGGAACTGAGCTTCTCATCGACCCGGAAGCGAATCACATCCCCGGGAAGCAGCGCAACGCCCTGCCCTTTTCTCTCCACCAGATAGATGATGCCATTGGCGGTGCGCTCAGCACCTTTCAGCTTAGCCGCCTCGGCCAGCAGCTTTTGTGCCTGTTTCTTATTCTGCGCCAGCTCATTTTTCTGCGCTTCGCCCATCTTTTTATTCAGGGTTTGCAGCACGCTTTCGATATCGGCGTTCTTCATTTGTAGAGTGCCGGCGAACTTATCCTGAAAGCCCTGTAAAAAGGCCTGTGGCAGATATTTTTGCCCGGCGTGGGTCAGCGTGACGCTCTCCTGCTGCGCTTTCGCCGCAAACCAGGCCCCCCAGGCGTAGCTCATCTTCGCGGCGGGGGAGTTATTCTCTGTCAGCAGGTAGCGGGCCTGCACTTTTTGAGGAGCTGGCACCGTCGCACTCTTCTGCTCCGCCTGCGTTTTCTCCTCTGTGCGCTGCCTGAGCTGCGCCTCGAGGCTGGCGATACGCGCGGCCTGGTCGCTGACCTGCTTTGTGGCGGCATCAAGCTTGCCGCTTATCTGCTCTTTGGCCTGGGTGAGTTGTTTGACCTGCTCCGCGTTTTGCGGCGTGGCCGTGTGCTGCTGGCCCAGTTTTTCCTGTTGCTGCTGGCTGGTTTTCAGCTGCTGATGCAGCTCGCTATTCGCCGTTCGAAACGCTTGCAGTGCTTGCGTATCATCGGCATGTTTCTGCTTCGTCTCTGCCAGCTGCTGCTGACTGGTCTTGAATTGCTGTTCCAGCCGGCTTTTCTCATCGCGCAGTCTCTCCAGCATGTCGCTCTCATGCGCAAGCTTCTGCTTCGCTTCCGCAAGTTGCTGAATATGCGCCTGCAACTGCTGTGTTAACGATGCATTCTCTTTGGCGGCGGCATCTTGCTTACCGGGCTGAAGAGCCGTCGTGGCACGCTGCTTTTTCTTCAGTGCGGCGATCTGGCGCTGCGCTGACGCAAGCTTACGCTTGAGCTGCGCGATTTCCTCACGCTTCGCTTCACTCTCTTTCGCCCTACTCAGCACCTCAACAGAGGGTGCAGGCGTTGCGTTCGGCTGTGCTGTAAGGCGATCGTTTATAAAAGGGGATTGAGGCCCAACGGAGATAATCTTCTCTTTATTTAACTGTTCGAGTAATGCAGCCGGATCGGCACGAACCCCGGAGGGTGAAATAGCTGTTAGCAATATAGCTGATGAATATAATAATTTTCTCATAACTGTTTCAGAGCATTTGCGCGCCGGGACATGTTAACGAATACCGCGCTGCGTACGCGCGAGCAAACAACTTCAATTTTGTTATCAATTTCCGTCTTCATTATTTCCGCCGAGTTCTTATCAATAATCGGCTGATTTTTTTTGTAGACTTCATAGCTTTGATTAAGGGTGGTGAATTGCTGCTTATAGGTTTCAAATGCCGTTTTGTCGAGCCCCTGCAAGGCGGTAAGCAGTTCGTAGCACTGCTGCGTCTCCTGCTTCTGCGGCGCGTCCTGCACCAGCGCGGGTGACTTTGATTTAACACAGCCAGTTAATGTAAGTGAGAGGCAAATAGAGAGACATAAGTAAGAGATGGGTGAGCGCCGCATAATATCCTCGCCATTCAGGCATTCTTTTCACTGAAGTAGATGCAGAAAATAAACACAGAAGGTAACACGATCGCCTAATAGCGATGTGCGGTGCAAACTATCATGGCAAGAATGAAATAACAATAAGAAGGCGCGGCAGCGGCGAGGATATTATTTATATATTAAGTTAGATTAATAATTAAAAGAATTAAATAGATTTAATGTATAAAAACTTTCTTATAAATATGGCGATAAATAATAGTGCCGCTTCCCGTTAACCAGAAAGCGGCATGGCGAACTAGATATGCAGCTCCTGCAATTTCTCTTTCGGCAGAGCAAGGTCATCATTGCTGTTGACGCGCACATCACGATCGAGAATGTGACGCGCGATCTCCTGCGCCTCTTCCAGTGAGTGCATCTGGTATGTCCCGCACTGGTAAACGTTCAGCTCAGGGATCTGGTTCTGCTCTTTCACTTTCAGCACGTCAGCCATCGCCGCTTTCCAGGCATCGGCCACACGCTGCTCATCCGGCGTACCGATCAGGCTCATGTAAAAACCGGTGCGGCAACCCATCGGCGAAATATCGATAATTTCTACGCCATCACCGTTGAGGTGATTACGCATAAAGCCAGCGAAGAGGTGCTCCAGGGTATGGATCCCTTTTTCCGGCATAACTTCTTGATTAGGAATGCAAAAACGCAGGTCGAATACGGTGATGGCGTCGCCGTGCGGCGTGTTCATGGTTTTAGCAACACGGACTGCAGGCGCTTCCATACGGGTGTGATCGACAGTGAAGCTATCCAATAACGGCATTTAGTCACCTCCGACAGTGATTTTTTTTAAAATAAACTGAACTCTTCGTTCGCGTGCGAGTCTGAATAAGTGAAAGACGCGCATTTGTTATCATCATCCCTGTTCTTCAAGAGATGAAATTTCGGCCACAGCGATGTGGCCTTTTTCTTTTCTGCTAGGCGTGACGCGCAAGCAGCGCTTCAAACGACTCGTTATCTGCGGCTTCAATCTCCGCCTGACGCGCCAGCGAGGCGTGGCATTCAGCAGTAAAGTCCTCTTCATGCAGAATTTCCAGCGGCTCTTCACGCAGTTGCGAACGATACTGCTCGCTCAGCGCTTTTCCTGTTCCGCCAATGCCTTCATCAAGCATCGAACGCAGAATACGCGCCGAGAAGGTCAGCTCAGGATCGTCGAAGCTGGCGAGCAGCTGATCGCATACTGCTTCATACTCATTGCCACCGTACACGCCATCCAGCGTTTGCGCTACCCGTTTCAGGTCGTTAAACAGATCGCGTCCAACATCGGCGAGCGGGTATTGAGCCGTTTCACAGCCCATACCGAGCGTCAGGCCTGGCTTACGGCCTTCGAGGATCACGCGGTTCCAGTTAGAACGCGTACAGAGCAGTTCATCGCTGCTCATCTCCGGCGCATCGGCCAGCACACACCAGACCATAAAGAGGTCGAGGAAACGCACCTGCTGTTCATCAACGCCAATCGCCGTGAAGGGGTTGATATCCAGCGAGCGCACCTCGATATATTCGATGCCGCCGCGCAGCAGCGCATCCGACGGCGTTTCACCGCTGCGGGTCACGCGTTTTGGTCGAATCGGCGCGTAGAGCTCATTTTCGATCTGCAGAATGTTGGTGTTGATCTGCAGATACTTGCCCTCTTTCTGCAAACCGATCTTTGCGTACTCTTCCGACGGCGTTTTGATCGCGCGTTTCAGCGCTACCACATAATCGTGAAGATTATTGAAGGTAATGCCGAGGCTATTCTGCGACTTATTGGTATAGCCCAAATCACTTAAACGCAGCGAAGTGGCATAGGGCAGATAGAGCATGCCGTTGTCCATCTTCTCAAAGGGCAGCGAAGTCTCTTTGCCCTGCAGAAAGGAGGAGCAGATCGCCGGCGAGGCACCGAAGAGATAGGGGATGACCCAGCCGAAGCGATAGTAGTTGCGGATCAGGCGGAAATAGCCCTCCGAGACCGCCTCTTTATCGGTGCTACCGCTTTTCGCCTGCCAGAACGCCATTGGCAGCGAGAAGTTATAATGCACGCCAGAGATGGTTTGCATCAGCGCGCCATAGCGGTTTTTCAGCCCTTCGCGGTAGAGCGTTTTCAGACGACCAATGTTTGAGCTGCCATACTGCGCCAGCTCAATCTCCTGTCCCTCTTTGATATAGCAGGGCATGCTCAGCGGCCAGAAACGCTCATCGCCAATCTGGCGGGCGGTATAGCGATGGATATCGCGCATGATAGTGAGCATGCGGTCAATATCACCCTCAACCGGGGTGATAAACTCCAGCAGCGCTTCGGCAAAATCCGTCGTAATCCATTTATGAGTTAATGCAGAGCCAAGCGCTGCCGCGTGACCGGTTGTCGCCAAAGCCCCATCCGCGTTAACGCGCAGGGTTTCGCGCTCAAGACCACGCTGGATCCCTTTGAGCGCCTGAGGATGTTCTTCCAGCCAGGACAACGCCTGTGATACGTCCGGGATCAAATTGACCTCCCGCCTGTAATAATCGTTTTATTAAGCATAATTGTAATGGTTGGCGATGAAAGGTCACTCACGCAATCCAATTAGTGCCACCACGTCATACCCTGAAGCGTTACAAGGGCGAGAGCCACATAGCGTAACGCTTTGCCAAGGCATAAAAAAAAGATCACTGGCCCCCACGAAAGGCGTAGCCATCCCGCGAGAATGCACAGTAAATCGCCTATAACAGGCACCCAGCTCAACAACAGCGCCGCGGCGCCGTAACGCTTGAGCCAGCCGGTCGCCCTCTCCTGCCAGCGCGATGTTTTACGCTGCGGAAAGAAACGCCCAAGAATAACGTTAGTCAGCCCCCCAAGGCTATTACCCATTGTTGCTATTACAACAAGTGAACAGGGCTGGCTGACTTTCGCTATCAGCATCGCAACCAGCACCACCTCCGAGTTGCCCGGTAAAATCGTGGCACTGAGAAAACTGCTGGCAAACAGTGAAAGGAGCGGCAGCGCATCGCTCACAATATGCGGACATCCACAGCGTCCATACCGGCTGCACGCGCCGCCTGCAGGCCAAAATCGGCATCTTCAAATACCACGCACTGCGACGGCTGCACGCCCATGCGTTCGGCGCAGAGTAAAAAGGTATCTGGTGCGGGTTTATGGTGCTGAACATGATCGGCGGCAATCACCGCATCAAAATAGTGTCGCAGGCCGAGATGCGCCAGCAGCGCTTCGGCAACGGCGCTTTCACTCCCGGTGCCAACCGACATTGGGCGACGTCCGTGCCACGCTTTTACCACCTCAATAAGCGGTAACGGGCGTACGCAATCGAGCAGCATCGCTTTTACGGCTGCGGTTTTCTCTTGTGCGAGTAAGTGGGGATCCAGATCGGCGGCAATCACCGCATCAAAATAGTGTCGCAGGCCGAGATGCGCCAGCAGCGCTTCGGCAACGGCGCTTTCACTCCCGGTGCCAACCGACATT